>JAVCKT010032120.1:0-11396 GCA_032273925.1 Rhynchotus rufescens | reverse complement strand
GAAACAGAAAAAAAAAAAAAAAAAAAAAAATTAATGAAAAAGGAGCCAGCTGCTTAGGGCAGGGTAAAGAAAAATCATTCTTGAAAGATGGGAGACTAAATAAAAATATGCATGCTGCGGACACAGATAGGGCTGCAGACTGTGAGACTGGGATAGCCAGTTTAGAAATATTCATCTTGCGCAAGATGGATAGAAATATAATCTGGTTAACACCCTGGGTAGTGGGGAGATACTGAAGATGAAGCTGGATATAGGATCATCCCGCGGTGGCTGTCATCTTGCTTTGGCAGCATTAAAAATCCCTCGGTGGCATTGCACTAATGCAGACACCAGTGTCACTGGGGATTTAAACCTCAGAGGAAAGCAAGGATGGGGTCCGAGTATCTGCCGATCTTCGAGAAGGAATAAGCAGCTCGGTAAGAGCAGAAAGGGCCAGGGAAATGGAGGCAGGCTGAGGCTGGAAGAGCACGGCCCTGTGTCTGAGCAGCATCTGGCAGCTGCTGAATATACGTCCCAGTTAAGGACAGACGTGTCCCCGTGCTGAGATGCTTGTTGGAGGAATCTTGCCACCCTAGGCACCTTCATCAGGGCAAGAGCCGCCCATCCATCCCACCACAGGGCAAGCTGGGATCCCAGTTAGGTGTCTGAAGCGAAATGGCATGAATAGGGATCCAAGTATTTGAAATATTCAGGGAGAGCACCAAGGAACGCTGGGGAACGTGAGTCACCCTTTCATAGTTGGCACCCTCGGTCCCACCACAAGAGCGTGCTTCAGCACATAGCAGAGGAGCTTTCATGTCTTGGGTTATGGCAGATGGTTGCAAAAGACCGTCATGGATATTATCTCAATAGCAATTTCTGGCCACACCAAAGTGGTTGGTTTTTTAAAATGGTTATGGTAATAATTTAGCAGGTTACTAATTAGTCTATTAATTTTGAAATGGTTCAGGACAAGGTTGAAAAATGATGATTCATATGTATTGTTTATCAAGAAAGATTTCAGAGAGGACAACTACTTATTACAAGTATATCACATTGTGAGATCAATGGAAGAAAAAAACCTAAGAAACCACAGAAAATAAGAATTAAAAAAAAAAACAAGGAACATTATTAATCTACCAGGATAAGAAAAAGCAGACCACATTATATGTTGAGGAAATTAATATGAATGATATGAATGTAAAATATATCCATAACCTTCTTTAAGTGCTGTGAGAAGGAATAAAATTACGCCTTACATCTTCTGCACTTGCCATCAATTATGTTCCTTTGTTTCCTGGTGCATGATTATAAACAATTGCCTTAAAAAGGAGTCACATCCTTGGGTCATTAGTCGCTAATCCTCGGCCTGTGTTCAGGTGTAATGTCACTTCTTTGTCGAGCTTGTAAGTGATTGGAGTCTGTGTCTCAGAGACAATTCCATTGACAAGCCATAGGAATTAGGGCAATGGCAATGGGAAGATCTTGGCTTTAGTCCCGAGGAAGTCCCGCATTGTTGTTGTTTCGTATGGTGGTCTTTTAAGAGCTTCTGTTATACTTGCAGCAATGAGCCCCCTTTTTTTTTGACCATTGGAGAAGGCGCAACGGTGCTATATTACTTTCCATGAAACGGCTTCTCTTTAAGAACATATCTCATTAACCCAGGTGAACACAGCTGTGTTAGTGACTTGGAAAACGTTCAGGGCAGGGGACAGGTAACGCTCGGGCTCTGTGGGGTGGCGGTGCAGGCAGCAAGTCCATCCTCTGGGTGCAGTAAACGGCAGGGTGCGGGCTGGGCAGGCACCGGCCGTCACGCAGAGCCCCACGAGGAGCACGCCGCCGGCTGGCTCCCCGTCTCCTTCCCGGCGAGCCCGCGCGGGAGCTCGTTGCCCTTCTTGAGGTGCTTCTCGCAGGCACCGGGAAGCCCAGAGGGCCTTCGGGCAGCCGCAGACTTCCCGAACGGCGAGACCGGCACCTCAAACAGCCATGCCGTGACGAAGGTGTCAGAGGGCTCCGGTTTAATTGCGCTAAGTGTCACTGACTGCATTTGTGGCTCTGTTGCTCGAAAACGGCTGTTTTGTCTGCTGTGCTTTATTACAAGGACTATTAGTCTTGCAGTTTAAAGAACCTGTCTCCTCCAAGTTTTCCTGCCTAGTAAGTGCATTCTAATTTACATTCCTCTTAAGTTAGTAAGTCTTGGTTCAGCCTTAAGTCCTTCTTGAAAATCCTGGACTGATTCATTTCTCCCCTGAAGAAGCTCCTCATAAACTCTGGCTCACCCCACATACATACATTTCATTTTAATTAAAAAATACCTTGCTGGCATGACAGGCTATACAAGTTTTGCTAAAATATTAAATAATAAAAAAGAAAGGACCTCAGAAGCCTCAGGTCTCTGTCACAGAGAGACACAATATGTCAAACATCTGTCCAGAGTAGAACTGAGGACAGTCGGAGCATTTGGAGTTTTAACTTCTTGCCATTTATCATTGTGACGCATTTCTGATCTGGAGGCAGGTTCCTCTGCAGACTGATCAGAGCCCATCTTTTTCTTTTCTCTCATGGCTGTGCAAAGGTTCTCCTGAGCATTTTTAGTGGAAAGGTTTTTTACTACTTTTTTCTTTTTTTTTTTCAAAATCTCTTTCTCGCATTTCCACCTATTTCAGGCACAGAAATAGGATGTGTTTCTCCATTTCAGTTCCTCCCCTATCACATTAGTTGCTCAGTGATTTCTTTTCAGTTCTGCACTCTGCTTTGCCTCTTCCAATTTCCACTCCTAGTTTACAGTCGCTGATTCTTTATACGCTGAGGATCTGCTCTTGCCTGGCACATCTCACCCTGCAAAGTTATCCATTAGTGTCAAAGAGCTATTTAAAACTCTTCAGCAGGTCCAGCTCTCAGGCTTTAAAACCCTCACGGCAGTGACCTGGATGTGGTTTTGACTGGGGCTCAGGCCTGGGGATGGAGACACCCTCTTGCTCGGGGTTCTGCATCCACAGAAACCTGCGCAGCTGCGTAAGCAAAGCCCACGGGAATGCGGAGCAGGGAAGCGGCGCGTGCGGAGCGCCCCAGTATGTCACAAGCTGAGGCACCAAAAGTTCCACAGGAACTCAAGGAAACATTTCTTGACAGTGAGGGTGACAGAGCACTGGAACAGGCTGCCCAGGGAGGTTGTGGAGTCTCCTTCTCTGGAGATCTTCAAAATCTGCTTGGACGCAGCTCTGTGCCACATGCTCTAGGTGACCCTGCGTGTGCAGGGGGTTTGGACTAGATGACCTCTAGAGGTCCCTTCCAACCTTACGGATTCTGTGATTCTATGATTTCAACTTCAGTGGCTCCAAAAAATTCATTTCTGTGCTATATGGTTTCCTAAGTAAGAACAAACCTAATATTCTTCGAGAAAAAGTTTCACATATTTATCTCTAGATCTGGCTGCAAACCTAGCATTTGCCCAAGAGCTTTTACAATGAACATGATTCACATAATCCTGATCATTGTTACTCTGAGACTCACACCATTACTCTGAAACTCAAGGCTGCTGCTGCTGCAGTTGTGATGGGCAAGTCCAATGGATGGAGTTTTACTCAGTTCAGACAAGTCTTGTAGGATTTCTGATATTCTAAAACAAAACAAAGGACTTTTTTGGCTCTGATTAATGAACTAAACTAAGAAGAGCAATGAAGTATCAATAATCCTTTCCCTGCACTTATACTGGGAGGTAGTCACTGCTGAGACTGCCTGATGAGGGGGGAAAGCAATACTCCATCTGCATTCAGATCAGGCATACAGCAAACTCACACGGCAGAACAGCAGGGGAGAAATGAAGCCAGGCTACAGAGCAAAGGACTATGAGGATTTTGAGATTTATTTTCCTGCTATGTTTATACCCACTGGGTACCTGAGTTAGGAGAAGTGGAGATAAGAGACTTTGTGGTCAGGGATCTGTGCACCGCTGCAGTGTGTGAGGTGTGCCAAGGGGCAGAACTGAGACAAGCATATCAGCTAGAAATGCAGAATCCACTTGATTGCTTGATGTCTATGTAACATGGCATCCTGATTTGCAATCTAGTGCTTAACCATGGCTTTGATGATAGGGTAAGTCTGATCCAGTACCTTCCTAGAAGAGCATCTAGGAAGAACATGTAGCAGTAAGGCTGATTCCAGAGCAAACTAACCAGCGTAAGAGGAGCAGCAAATTTAGAGTCACGTTGGCTATGATCAAGTTTTGTCCTTGTCAGCAGAATAAGACTGCATTTCAGGATGATTTTTCTACCTTTTGGTCTGAACCAGCTGTACATTCTCTAGGAAGCAAATTCAAAGTGTAAAAATTAATCAGCCTGGATTTTAGGCATAAAATAAGTGGTGATGGTTCAGGCATAAAATACGTGGTGGTGATGGTGGTGGACAGAGCAGAAAGTTGTCTTTTATTTCTTTTTTTTCTTTCTTTTTTTTTTTTTTTATCAGCTGTTCAGATTTGTATGTGGGTATGGAGACAATCTGACTCATTCTAGCCATCAGGAGCACAACTAAGAAAATGAGTCAAAAGTGGAATCATAATTCTAGCCCAGTGCCAAGTTTGCCAGAGGCATGTTGTGTCATTTTAAATAGTCTGGGCACGTGCAAAACGGGTGACTAATTCTAATGCCCACAGAATAGGCTTTATTTCATTAGATTACAGCATCTGTAGTTTCAGCAGTTCCCCTCGAGGAATTTTTTACATTGTTATATTTAAAGGATTTTTTGCCTAAGTGAACATTTATTACTTCGTAGATCTAGTCATAACTAAGAGGGCAAAGCATCATCAAGAAGGGCAAATAGAGATAGTTCTTTCTTTTAAACAACAACCTTCTTTTGCTGTTACCTTAGCAGAAACCTGCTGAGAAGTCCTTGTATGGCGTTAGAATAGAGCACTATGTCTGAAAGGACTCCTGAGATCTCTTTCAGCCCATTTTTCCTGTGATTTTACACACAACTCACTTTCTTCTAGTCCGCTTCCAAACACACAAGATGTGCTGTTGGGAGCTGCATGCAGCAAGGGAGACACAGCTGTCAGGGGCCAGGGGATGTCTTTTAATTTAATCTTTCTTGCTCTAATTCACTGAAGTATGTTGTTTTTGTTTGCATGGAGAGGGGGAATAACCTTATTTGTGTTCAGATAGCCACTCTGCTGCTTTTTCAGAGGGCCCGATTGCCTCTTCGTACACAGGCACCAGGGACAGCAAAGATGGTTATCTTTAAAAAAAAAAGTAGTTATTTTACATTTAAAACAATCATCAGACACAAAGAAAAAGCAAGACCAATAGAGCCAGCCTGACAGCCTTAACTCTGCCCTATACCACACACACACACACACACACACAAAATGTGTACACCACAAAATTTAGTGTACACCACACTAATTTTGGTGATTACATGGCCGGATTACTTTTAATCTACTCCTTGACTTTCAGTTTCCCAGGTTTATATCACAGGAGTTCTGGATAGTTAAAGTAGTCTTTTTTTTTTTTTTTTTTTTTTTAAATTCTCGAGTTATTGAATTATTGACAAGTGCTTTCAACCTTAAATCCACTTAAAAGTAGAATAGATTTCTGAAGTGGTCATTGTGCTATCTTGTGTGCCTCTTCTATTACTCTCCAGAGACTATGCTGAATTTGTATGTGTACATTTGGATAAGAAGGAAGTGCTTGATGAAATCTGTGGCTATAGACACATAACCTAGAATCTAAATGCATTTTTTTTACCCAATCTTCTCCTCCACTTTTTCATTTAACTTTTTCACTGTGTCACATCTAAACTTGTCTTGCTTACATTTTTTCTTCCTTTTTTGTTGAAATTTCTCTTGATAAGGAAATTCACACAAATTTAATTTGAAACATCATGCATGCAATAGTAACAAGCACAGAAATAAACTTGGCATTTTTTATTTAGAAAGAGATTTGATAGTAATACAGTCATCACGCTGTTCTGGCTCACATGGGCTGGATGATTCCTCCAAAAATGTCAGGCTGGATGATTTAGTGGATTTTTATAAATTAGTTCAGGTCACAGCCAATTTCTTTCTAACCCTATATTATCTTTTAATATAGTTTTCATTTGGAGGTACTGGAATTCATTCTAAGTACTTAAGTGAGTCTGAGTCATCTCTTGGGGGAGTTGTTCTCCTGCTTTGGAATATCAGGAGCCTAGAAACATTTTAGCCCTAGATAATCTATTTCTTTTATCCCTATATATGTATAGCTAAAAAGTGCGACTGATTTCAATATTCTTGATATTATGACCTTTGCTGCCATACCATTTTAAGAAATCATCAATCACGGTGTTAGAATCTGGATCAGTGTAAAAGAATCTGGATTCAGAGCTGTGATCATCAAATGGACGAAACTCTGAGACCTTGGGATCACACCAGTACAGTTACAGGCTTGATAACCTCAGTGTCAGCACAGTTTTTTGCTGGGAAGCCTTGGCCAAGGCCTGAGGGTCAAGGTGTCTCATGTTTATGCTCCACTATAAACTGTGCTCTTTGATATAAATAAGAGACTAAGTAAACTTCTGCCATTGATGACTGTGAAAGGCTGGCTCTAATTGTATCTACCTTGGGATTACTTTTATGGGTGCACAGGATCTTCCAAATTTATAAAGAGTGATGCTTTGAAAATAAAAGATTATCTATTACTGCAGTTTCAAGGGAAACTTGCAGTTTTTGCAAGGGACTGGTTTGAGGTGTTACCTCTTACCTCAGTCCTTGTCCTCTCTCCCAAATAGATCCTAAACAATTTAAATTGCTGTGGATTGATCCCTTTTGACTATCACTTGATCTGTTTCTTTCTTTCCACACCCCTAGCAGTGTTAGTATCTGGATTTAGGCCTATGCTCCTTAAATGGATAAAACTCTGCACGCTCAGTGACAGGCATAATGCATTTATAAATGGGTTAATCTCTCAGCCAGCTGAATTTATTTCCTGGAAATCTCAGGCCTCTCCACTTCTGGATTTCAATATGCACAAGCACATGTACATCTAGTGATAAAAATCAGGTCAGCTTTGAGATTAGAGGTGTGGAAGCTGATGCTTTGCTAATGACACTGTTATGTTACAAGGAGCAAATATAATCCCAAATGTCCTATGGTCTGCAAAAATGTCTTAACCCAACCTGCCAGAATTTCAGATAAATACACTGAAGTGAACCATGTCCTCTTTTATTTTTTTAATGGCAGATGTGAGGTTTTTTTTTTTTTAAACTCATTCAAATGCAGAGATTTAAAAATAGCAGCTAAAACAATTTCAACTTTCCGACTTAGCTGGCTGATTGTTTAGCTGTAAAAAATAATTAAAGAAGACTAGAATGTAGTTTAGAAAAAGTTTTATTATGTTCCAGCAATGGAGAATGAAAGCTAGATAAAATCCACAGTGTTTCTATAATGTGATCAGCATCACGTGGGTTTTGACCTTAATTACCTGTAACAACTGCAAGTGAGCATATGCAAAACTGTGAGCAGACTGGGCATTTCTACACTGTCATTATTATAAACATGAATAATTAACATTTGGGGGGAGAATATTCTTGGTAAAAGCTTCTATTTTTAACTGTTTCCCAAGATGACTTATTATGTAAGTGCACAAATACCAGATTGTTACTTCTAATTAAATCAGAGGTTTCTTACAAGGTGAACATGTTAGATAACCTGGACAGAAAGCAGTGTAGCTAAACATAAATCTTTGAACTTATTTTTAACCTCTTCATCATACTTGATCTTTCCTCAGCTAGTTCAGTTATTAATAGAAACGGTGACAAAATCCAGGGAACTCCTACTACTCCTGGGACTTGTTAACCTTTTTGTAGGTTCAGCTTGGGTCAGACAGTTAGTTTACACGGGGAATGCTCTTTATTTTTATTTTTTTTTTAAACATTGACAGGATTTGTAAATGCTTAGAGCCACAGCTGCAGTATTAGGCCAGGGTCCTCCTATACAGGAGTCCAAGCCCAAAGAGCTGGACTAGAGTTGCCTGCTTTACTCCATGTAATGGAGACAAAGATGCAACCTTTTACTGCTAATTTAGATTCACTGGAAACTATTGACTTCCACTTACTCTTTCATCACTCTTGATGAGTATGGAGCATGTGGAGCCAATCTGCATTGGCTCTGCAGGGTGAGAGGAGGGGACAGAGAGCTGAAGTCTCTTGTGGAGACACATACCACATTTCCAGTACAGAACTGTGTGTCCCCTGTGTCTCCTATCAAGCCTGAGCAGGGTGATTTGGGCAAAAATACACTGGGAAACCTATGTGTAAGGTTAGCAGATCAGCATCCTCTAGATATTTCTAGAAAACTAGAAAACTTTTGGATGAATAAATTCTTAACTGAAAACGTATTAGGCAGAATGAAGATCATACTTGTATGATCTGTGTATATGTTTGTAAAAATCTATGTTATAGTTTTGAGGAAAGGCAGCGAACTCTTTTAAAATCATGTGCTCCCCATCTCTTTAGACAATCAGTTATGGTCTGCGAGCTTCCTAAAATTAATTTCAGTTTCAAGAACTTCTTATTCAAAGTCACAGGAGTGCATGCGGATTGCAGAACTGCTGCCATAGGCCTTAGGACAAAACCCTCCCTTTGTGTAGGCAGAGGCAATTTCACCAGATTGAGAACCCAAGGGAACAGCTGATGTAAGTCAGCAAAGTGGTGGGCTTATAAAATTGCGTGCAGTTGAACATGATGCTGATTTGACTTCAAATCTATTTTCTTAATGTGCTCAGAAATCTGTTTAGCTGCATTTTCTGTTTATTTATGTATAAATTTCTATTGCTGTTGCGAAGGGTAGGAAGCAGTTGCAGGAGCAACTAGGAGTCATAGCCAATGCCAACCTCGCCACTAGAACCATTGGAGACACGGACAGACATGGAAGAGCTCTCCAGCCCTCTTTAAAGTAGACATCTATCCAAGGAGCCACTAAAGTGGCTTGACTCTAGATGACTAGAGGCCTGACCCAGGAATCTAATGACTCTTGGGAGCTAACTGAAAATCCTACCAAAGTTTGGAGAGGCATGGGTCTCCTTTGTAGCCTGTGCCACGTCTGCCCCCTTCATGCAGTGCTTGCAGGTGCCCTCCAACATTCCCAGCACCAAGAGGCATCTCTGCTTGGCAAGTGAGTCACTAAGTGCAGAAACTCCCACTCTAGTTACTGAAGAAATGTCTCAGTGTCTTCAGTCATCCGAAGTCTACTGAAATTCAGTAGACTGACACTCAGACATTTCTACAGTAACCAGAGTGGGAGTTTCTATATTTAGTAGACACCTGCATTTAGTCACTGAAGTACCTACAGGATGGGCACTCCTCAAAATTTCTGTATATATTCTCATATTATCTATGAAAATCTACTATCAAATATTTATATTCTTTAATGTAGAAACTCAAAGCAGCAAGAGAGACTTCCCTGAGTTTTGAACATGGATGATTTAAAATCAGTGTATCCTGACCTTTCACTCAATTGGCAGCATAGCACAATCTGTAAAGGTTTCTTAGGGGAAGAGTCACATCTCTGTGTGGCTGGGTGAAACCTGAAATTCTTCTCTGCCTACAACGTTTTGGAGATCTTTCTGCAAACCCCTGACTACAGAGATTCTGCTTTGGAGGTAAGACGGACTAATTGCCTGTAAAACCTCTTTCTGCCCAAATTAGCAATTCTTATCAAAAGAACAAAAAGATTGGCTTTTGGAACATCAACAGAAGCAGCAAGGCTTCAGCATCAATGTGCCATGCACAACCTGAGTTTTAAGAAAGAGCTGAGAGAGCTATTTGCAGATAAAGAATGGGGGAAAAAAAAAAAAAAAACCTAAGAACTTTGCCCTAACTGTAAGCTTGTCTAAGTTCAGTCTATCTGGGGCAGCCAGATAACATGTCTAACAATATTAAATGCATTATTTCATAGGCATTTTCTTGTAACAAGTTTCTCTTCCACAAATCTTCTCAGTTTCAATGGCCTGTTTGTTCCAGTGTGAAACTCAGAAACTTGTGTGGGGTGAGTTGTCTCAGGCTTGAAGTCAGAAGTAATTTTGCCATGCAGTTCTTGCACACAGGCTTTCCTTGAGAACTAAGGCACCAGGGAGGTGTCCTTAACCTCTGTTTGCTGCCTATGTTGCATGTCCTTGAAGCCACTTTCTGCAGATCTCCTATAAAGAGTTTTGGAAACCTCTTTTCCTATAGTGCTAGCTGGTTGGAAGTTGTTTACAACTTAACCCAGATGTACTAGAATAAGCCAACATTTTTTTTTTTCGATATTTTAGTACATTGTAGAGCCGTGTTTACAGCCAGTAACCTCCTAGCTATTAAAGCTACTAAAATTAGGCAATGTGAACTGTCCAAGTGATGGAAATAACTTCTAACGCCCATTTCCCATATGTCCTGAGGTACAAAGAAAGATATAGCAGAATGGACTGCTTTTCTTTTACTAGGTCTGCCTTAATTTTAAAATTTTATTTAAGAGTTTAATAATATATTTGCTATATCAGGTGTAATAATGTTTTATACCATGATGCCTCTCTGATGGTATAAAGGCAGAGATGCCTCTCTGATGATATAAAGGATATAAAGCCTGTCTCTCTGATGTTTATTTTTTGCCACTCCAGATATGTCTCTTTTAACCTGGGGGCAGCACCGTGCAGCCTTGGCTACTCTGCTTCTAGAATTCAGAGCTAATTTCAGTGTCTCTCTGCCCTGTTCTGCTTGCATCATGTAGATTTTACCCAAAGGCTCAATTCTGGCAGGCTTATTTATCTGGGTGAGCAATATGAGGAAGGGGCAAAGCTGTGCCACTACACCAACATGAAGCTGGTAGGAAGAGGTTCATTGCTCCGTAGCCTGCACCCACTCCACTGTGATACCAAGGCAGCGTGCACAGTGTAGAAAATTTCTTTTCTGTAATCACTGAAATCCTAAAGACTTTACAATCCCTTATGTGGAAAATGAATTAGGCAATAGTGCTGAAGAGAGGCAGATGTAACATTTGTAGTAGTACAAATAGGTAACCAAAGTCTTTTTGTTCATTTTATTCATTTTCTGTATAAAATCCCACTGATACTGAGCAGAATTGTTGAGAGCTGTATGAAATGCATGTAGTGTAAGAAGTTTATAAATATATTCATATCGGAGTAACTAACCATGCATAGTTTTATAAAGATGGAAAAGCAAAAGATAACTAGAGGACAACCACTAGCTTTTGTTAGTTGAATATGGTCAATGAACTTAGCAAGGGAGTTCATGTATTAGCTACAGAGGAATTCCATTTAATGCTTTCACAATCATTTGGCTTGATAAAGGGGAAAAGAACAGATTTTCTAAAACATTAACAATAGGAATTCTCTGTCACAGATGAAAGGGCAATTTTACACAATGTACTTGAGTTTTCTCTGTCTTCTACA
>JAVCKT010032114.1:0-18071 GCA_032273925.1 Rhynchotus rufescens | reverse complement strand
CTCCCCTCCTCTCCTCTCCTCTCCTCTCCCCTCGATACTGTTTTAAGTCACCTCTGTGACACATTAAAGAGGCAAAGGGCAACTGAATGGCCATCCTGGCTTTTGAGGCTGATTGCAGCCTCAGGTAGCATGCTCTGAACTAAAGCACCCTTGAGGAGAGGCTAAGCAGAAGTATTGCCATCTGCCATAGCTACCAAGCAGTATATCACAGAAGCCTTGAATGGTGGTTAGGAGAACAGATTAGCCTCAGGTATTTTAAGTCATTTAAAGAGTGTTGATTTTCAAGGATCACTCCTTCCTAGCTCAAGGATGACCCAGCCTGATGAACAGGGAATCAAGTAAAGGCAACAGGAGGCCTACGTGGAGGAACAAAACTCAAACATAAAAAGGAGTGGAGAGGTGGAAGTACAGGCAGGCAACATGGGAAGAAGTGTAGAGAGTCCGAGTTAGGAAAGCCAGAGGTCCCTGGAATTGAGTCTGGTGAAGGATGTGATGGGTAACAAGAAGGGCTTCTACATATACCAGTTGTAAAAGGAAGACCAGGGAAAAAGTGCATCTACTGGTCAAGAGGAACAAGGACCTGGTGACAAAGGACACAGAAAAGAACAAGTTACTTGATGTCTCCTGTGGGTCAGTCTTTCATGGTAAAAGTTGCCTTTGGGATTCCCTTCATTCTGAAACCAGAGGAAAAAGTCCTCGGTGGAGAGAGTTCACGATAGGAAATATTAAAAAAAAAAAAAATAAAGAACATGCACAAGTCCATGGGACTTGATCGAATGCACCCATGAATGCTGAGGGAGTTGGCCAATGTCACTGCAAAGACACTCTTGATCATTTTTGGAGGTTGTGGTGATCAGTGGAGGTTCCTGAAGACTGGAAAGCGAATGTCGCTTTTATCTTCAAGAGGGCAAGGAAGACATTCGTATCAGCCTCACCTTAGGCGGAAAATTTTGACCAGAGGATCTCCAGAGGTACTTTCCAACCTCAGTGACTCTGAGATTCTGTGATTCTGTTTAATTTTGTTTTCCTTTTTCAATTCTGCAATCACTCGTGCAATTATTCTGCTGAAGTAATATTAATCAATTTCACTTTGAACTTCTCTGGCACTCAGTGAAAATTCAGGTTACTCTAAAGACAATACATACATATAAATCCAGATTTCCATGACTCTAGTAATTTTTGGATATTAAGGTGTCAGTTAGAACTCTTCAAGAATTTTGGTATTACCAAAATTCGAGTGAAATGGAGTGGCCACCCTAGTTGGCATTATACAGTGCCTCTGCAACAGAAACAGAAATCAGTGAAGCAAACATCAATGGTAGCCAAAAACTGTGTTCTCATATCATACAAAATGTTTATCTTCTGAACATCTTGTGGAAGAAGTAGGCTGGGAAGACAACATACTAGGTAGAAAAATTCCCTTTCTACTTGCCACCAGTTCTTCTGATGGATGTGAATGCTCACACTTGTATCGTCATGAAGGTCTAGGTGCAGCAATGGGGCTATAAGGCTTTTACCAGAAGCTTCTGCTCCTGCAAGATGACAGCATCTGAGAGGTAGCACAGTTTGACACTGGAATACTGGAAATTTGCCGTTGTCTGGGTTTGCAGGAGTAAGGCAAAAATCAGAGGGACTCTGAGCAGAGATTTTAAAAAGCTATTAATAAATGGTAAATGTTTTATGTAACCTAGTTATTCCTCACGCCCATTGCACATTTTTGCAAGGATAGCATACAACACAACCTCACTGTAAACCCGATGATGTAAAAGGCTTGCAGTAAGGGCTGTGTTGATCCAGACATAATGTATTAAAATAATTAATGCATTAAAAAGAAGTGCCGCATTTCTGTAGATGCTGCATAATAATTCTTCATCTCTATCAGATAGCTTTCTTTTAGGGAGATAAAGCAAACATGTCTACACAGCCATGGGGAACAGTGTGCCTAATGGAGATGTCACGGGACTCATATAGCAGGTATCTAGGATTTACCTACCAGTAAATGACAGCTTGTTGACAAGGCTGTCTTCATTTGCATGAAGAAAGACAGAAAAAAAATTAAATGGTACATTTTAAGCCATGTTCAAGAGTCTTAGATGTTGTAGCAATGCGGTTATATGAAAAAGGATCTTGATAATAGAATTCAAAAAAATGTTCCTATCCTTTTTAGCATAGCTGATTTCTTTGGAAGGTCAGGAAATGAAACATAGCTCTCCTCAATTGCTGAATAACCTTGAAACCACATTTAGGATATGAGAGATGGATGCTAATGTTAGCTAATCTTTCTGATTACAATTCTACACGGCAGGGTATTACCTTAGTCTTAAGGTATAAACATTTTCCCTCTCCAAAAGAAGGATTTAAACTTATTGATTGCTATAGGGTACAGCTGAATAATGTAATATATATGAATTCTTTCCATATATACTTTGAAATGCTTTAGTACATGAAGTCATTTGAAAATACGTATGATATATATCTTCATCTCTGCAATTTCAGAAATAGGGCTAGGTTAAGATTTTACTGTGTTTTTATAATATGTATAAAACTCCACTGATTTCAGAGGGGGTACTACAAACTTACCACAGAGTGAGGACAGACCTGGGTTCAAATAATTCAGAAGATATGAAGTAATTGTTAACACTTAGGATTCAAATGGTTTGGTTGCCTGAAACATGAGAACACGTTTGCATGAGAACTCCTCTCACGGGAGCAACAAGAACTAGTGGTAGGATTTCTATGTATGAACATTTGCCCTACCATCCGTATATGTAATTTATCTAAAAAAGGTAGATGGGAGCCATGCTATTGCACTGGCATATGGAAAATGACCAACTGTAGTGAATAGGAATGAAAATTCAGAAAAAAAAAATTACTCAGAAAAAAAGTTTCTTATAGATCAACTCATGGACTTCACTGCAGCATGAAGATTTTTGTCCTGGAATGTTTGAAAATAACATAACTGGATATATGAAAAGGGAAGGAGAAGGGGTAAAACCACAATGTTTAGACATGTGGCTACTACTTTGCTTATGTGAATACAAAATTAATTTGGGCTACTGAAGCTTCTAAATGACAGAGTTTGACACTTGATTCTTATTCTCTGTGATGAGAATCAGTGAAATAAAAGAAAAGAAAAACAAGATACAATACCAGGCATCATCTAACACGGTTATTAAACACCAGAACTGATGTATGTGCTGTAAGATAGCGCTAGAGAGTGAAGAGACGAACGAAGTCACTAGCAAAGAACTGTAATTTCAAGAACAATGTGTTTTGCTTTGTCAAATTTCCATTTAGATGCTCACAAATTTTATAATTTTGTAGGAATAATAATATTTCTTACTGTATTGTTTTGAGGGTAAAACTGGTGCTTTTCTTTCAGAGAATTTACTTTATATAAAATTAAAATTTTGCTTTTTTTTGGCTTCACATTGCATCATTCACATGTTAGTGAATCCTATCATGTCAGAGAAGAGATGGAGGACACAGACTGGCATTGAAAAACCTTTACATTGAAAGACCTGCAACCCATGAATCTTTTTTTCTCCTTCTTTAAAATTATATTGCAGTTGTGCTCAAAAACTTTTGTATGTGAGCTGCTTATACATGGATACAAATGGTTACTGTCCTCAAAGTGCTTGCATCAAAGAAACAAAGAAAAGCAAATTCAGCAGGAAGCCTTAAAAAGGAGGGGTTTTGTGTATATTGGGTTTTTTTTTTTCTTTTTAAGATAACTTGTGGCACTAGTAAGTAGGCTGTTCTTCACTCTCACCACTGAGTTCATATTTTAAGGGGCCTCTGCACTTCAGCATCGTAAACAAGGGTAAGAATACAAGAGATGACAGAATTAAGAATGATCTGGAAAGGATGGAATCCACTTACCACATGACTTGGATTCCTCATTGTGATCATTATTCCAAGTTATCTATCACTTTATTGAGCAATAAATCCGGTTTATTAACACATGGAATGCTTACCCATGGAAGATAATATTTTTTGGATTGGGCAACAAGCTCCTTGGATCATGCCATGCCATAAACCCAGAAAAAAAAATCCTGAATGATTATCAAATAATTTACAGTTAGTTTTGCAAAGCTGTTTGAGAGAAAAATGACTGGAGAGTGGAGGAAGCAAACCAAATATACACTGATGTACGAATGTGAGACCTGATATAGCATAAGAAATTAGGTTAACCTTCAAATAAGTGCTGTCTCAATTCAGATCTATAGAGCTTTTAAGGTAAATACCAGGTTTTGCAAAGGGAGCACTAAATGAAGTGAGAAAGGCTGTTTTTAGCAATGGTTTCAATCAGGGATCTGTAGAGAACATTGAAATTGTTTGCAAAAGGTGACTATGAAATCCAGGATCATAAATATTCTACAGGAATCCACATGTGCTAATTTTCAGTGGGGTTTCTACCTCTCCAAGTAAATTAGTAAGGGGTCTACAAATCAAAAAAAAATGAAAGCCAGTGGGCTGTGGTCTAACCTCTGTCCTTGGATATGAACCCAGGCCCTGGGAATGGCTCTTACTCCTGAAGAACTGGTCCTATTCACCAACAGTAATTAAGAGAAGTGGTCCTTTCCCAAGTTAAGTACCTTGTAGGCTTAGGTACCTGTCAGACAGTGGCCATCTCCAAGTGCACAGAGGCTATAATTTACCCGTGGGTCCCTCCAAATGCATGTTCTTTCACTGCACGGCAGTCTGAATTCAGCCTTGTGTTTGTGCCACAGCCATCTGGTGCTATTAAAATATATATACTTTTCAACTTTGACCTTTTAGTCTTTCTGGTTTGAAAGGTTCAAAGGTTGCTTCTTTTAACCCTGTGAAAAACCATTTCAGAAACAGCACTGAAAGATTATTATTATCATCAGTTTTAATGATGTTAATGAAGGAGTAATTCTCTGTTGTGGCTTGTACACACATTACAAAATATACCAAAATGCAATCATTGTGCATTTCCAAATAACACATTTTCCAGAAGTGTCATGATTTTTAGGTGCTTCAGTCCTGGGAAATTCAAAATGAACATTTTTCTCTGAATCTTTTCCCATAAATATGAGATTCAGAGGCACTCATGTGTAGAACATGAGTTTAAAACTTAGCCTCCAGGGTAGATGCACATAGTTCATCATGCTGCAAGATGAGCACTACGACTTCTCCATTCTGTCTGTGATACAAGTAAATTTTAAAGTCATCCCTAGCACTGGTAAACCCAGGCCATACAAAACTTCAGTCCTTCTTCCCATAACCAACCCTGAGAGAAGGACTCTGGTGAGGGGAACGGCCCTAACATGAATAGGGAAGGTGGCCTGAGGGACCCGATCACCTCAGTGACTTAACCTCTTCTTTTTAGCTGACTGAAGAGACTTGCATTAAATCCTACCATGATAGTTTCATTTCCCATGTCATTTTGAGGCAGGCAGATTGAAGCATTCATACTACTAGACCTGTTCTTTTATTAAAAAAAAAATGCAAATTTATAATGCTACTAGCACTGTAGATATTTTGTGAAATAATCTGAGAAAACAGCAAATTTGCTGGAGAGCTGACCCTGACATTTTAAGTACCCTTTGAAAGACTTGAGACCTTCCCTCCTGTATTATCTTCAGATTTATGTTTGGCTTTCCAGAACCTCAATGCCTGTTTCTGATTATTTCAACAGGGCTCCAAATCCTCTGGGACTGAGGGTGATGTATGAGTAGCATACCTCTCATTTGTCCCCAGTTTTGAGCCTAGCTTTTGAGTGTTTGTTTCAATTTAGGTTAATTTCTAATTCTACCTGACTTGATTCACAAACTCATAGCTATTTCACTATATAAAAAAAAAAAAAAAAAGATTTTGAATAACCTAAGCTGGGGGCTGTAGTTTTACCATTGCAGATTGCACAGCAGATTTTAAATATCACACGGAGAATATGAGAGAAACTGATTCTCTCCCCTACATTTAAAAAAAATATTGGAACTTCTAAAAAGGATTTACACATATTGCTTCAGGCTGCTAGCCACTCGCCTACAGGTGGGTGGTGTTTGTTTAATAGTTGAAATACTTTTTGACTTGGCTTTCTGTTTTTCTTGTTTCCCAGGTGATTGGTTCTGGTGTTTTTAGAACTGTCTGCTGCATCCTGAACATTTTCCATGCATCAGTGATTGGGAACATTTAAGCTGGCGTCAAAGATAGAGACTGTAGGGAAATTCGCACACAAATAATACTTCTTCATTGTTCTTGCTCAGCAGTGATCATGCCTTTTGCAGGCTGCTTCGCCCTTTGCAGCACAAGACTGCACTAAAAATAATCAAGCAGAATTTTTCCTTTTCCTAAGCAATCCACATTCATGTCTTTAGACCCAGTTTACCCCTGGACGACAGAAAGTGCTCAGCTCTGCTAGCACCAGCTATCTGGTGGTGCCCTGCTTACCAGGCACCTGGTAACAGCCGTGCAGGGAAACATAGAAAAGACCACACAGGAGGAACATAGAAATGGGAACCACAGTTGGAGAGGAGTAATGCAATACAATGAAACGAGCTGAAGGATCCTTGGGCGTAAGGAAAGAATCTAGTTCCTTAAAGTGTTGTATTCAGGAAAAACGCCTCCACATCATTGGATACAGACCACAGTCCACAAGGGTAGCATAAAAAATAACTTCCAGTCTCCAGGTAGTCTCCTAAGTAGCAACAAGGCTCAGCTTTGAAAGTCCAAGGCCTTATAGCTCCTGCTGGAGTCAAACTTAAGCATCCTCTTTAGTGTTTAGCTGCAAGGTAGGAGGTGAAGGTCGGTGGTGGGGGGCACGCATGGCATTCAAGCACACAGATATGGTTGGGGTAAAGGGTGTCCTTGCCGGCCAGAGGGAAAACAACCAAAGCGTGATCATCTCTGACAAGGCCCTGCAAGCTGCGTTTGCCAGGACTTTGTGAGACGCCTCAAGCTACAGGCAGCCCCTCAAGCATCCGGAGGTATCCCAGCTGCTGCAGGGATACCCTGGCTCTGCTGTGTGGGAGGCAGCCTCAGGCACGGCCCCAGGCGAGGAGGAGCGGTGCAGTGCGGGAGCAGCAAGGCTAAGCCTGCACTTCTGCACTGGGGAAGCAAGCGGCAGGGAAGGAAAGGGGATAGGGAAGCAGATAGGGAAGCCACAGGGGAAGACATGGGCATCCCAGACTTTGACTGTATAAAAGCTAGTTAGAAGACTGTCCTCTAGTAGCAGATGAAAAGAGGGAAGGTACTGATAAAAGGTAACGAAAGAGACTAAAAATTACTGAAGGACCATGAGGTATAATGAAAAAAAGCCTAGAATAATCCATTCCCTTGGGAAACAGTAAAATGTTCCATTCAGAAGGATCACAGCTATCTCTTGGGCCCCAGTGGAGTGATTTTCCTTACTGGCCACAAAGGAACTGTGAGTTGTCCTCTGTCCCACCCCATCCCCCTCTCAAGAAAAAAGAAATACAGTGTATTTTTTTGTTAAGGCAAGGACGTGGACACACACTGAAAAGCTCTTTGTGGACTTTCTCATAAAGAAGGAAAGATAATGGAAAATAGAAGTTGCTTGAAACTCTCACGCCTTCAAGCAAAGGCCTGGGAGTTTTAGTAGTTACACCTGAGCGCTGGAGGATGGGCCCTGTTACCAGTTGAGGTGGAGATAAATGCATCCATCCTAGCAAATGTGCATGCAGTTCTTATCTGGGCTGGCTACATCTTCTGTAAATAACTTCTCCACAGTTGACTGTTTTTCAGTGTCCTGTGAAGAAAAGGTGTCTTCCACCCAGTCTTTTTTGAAAGAACCTCTCCCACCTGAACATAGGCGCTTTGGAAACAACCTACTTCTACTTGTCCTCACATAGGAATTCTGAGCTGGAAATCGTGTTTACCAAGATACCACTTGCCTGGGTAAAGAGTTTCTTTGCTAACTCTGTACTCCTGGGACACATAGAGCTCTGAGGAGAAAGAATAATTTGCAACACATAATTTATTTGGCAAAGTTCGCCTTTTGCTCTTTTTTTTTCCATGAGCACAGCAGCAGCATGGTTTCTTGAATGTACTCATTATTCAAATGTATTCTCTGAATAAACAGCTGAACACTCTGTACTGTCAGATTTTGCCATGACATGTTGACTGGTGATGCATCTCTCTGAGGGCTTGGCTCATCACTCTGAGGTTGAGAACATTTATGTGGAGAAAATATCCCGCTGTGGTTTGTAATTTGCCTCTGAGCCCCTCTCCCCCCACTCTGAAAGACTGATCTGTGTGATTATAAAGGCTAAACTTAGATGTGGATGATGGGAAGGAGCATCAAAGAACAGTCTACTGTTCTGCAGCTCTGCAGGGTCTGGTAGGACAAGCAGCCTCATATCAAGTCTGTTTTTCTCTACTTCATTATTCAGAAGAAATTTCTGGAAAGATCTGAAGTGGAGTGAGGAAAAAGAACCACGTTTTGTGTCTTCCAGGGCCTGACTGGCTTACTGGGGGAGTTTGTGTTGTCTATGTAGACAAGACTTCCTTGTCTGTCTGCAAGTGAAGTCGAGCCGCTGGGCACCAGTCCCAAGGGAGGAGAAGCTGTGGCTGATCTCTCTGAGCAGCAGAGGCAAAGCGGGGACGGCCAGGGTGTGTGGGAGGAGTTGGCAGGGTGCGAGGGAATGAGATATCCCCATGTGCGCAAGAAATAGGAAGCAGATCAGTGGGAGAGAGGAACCAAGTTAGAGAAAAGGAGCTGAAAAAAACATGTTCTTCCTTACCTAGCACCTGCACCATGTGAGTATAGGAGTCTGGTATCAGACTGGTGTGGCAGAAGTGAGGCTGCACCCTCAGTGTCTATCGTATCTGAGCTCAGCCACTTCGACGTGAAACTTGGACAAAGCAGACAGATCAGACACTTTCGTGACATCCCCCAGTTAGAAGTTGTCACTTCTCTGGAGCTGAGTAAACGATGCAAAATCAACAGTAAGCTAGATACTTGAACACAAGCAAATTTAAAATGGCAGTTCCTTAAATTCACTGATGGGAGATAAAAATTCCACATCACAAATAGAATTCTGAAAAAAAAAATGCACAGAATTTCTTTATGCACACAAACTATAGATGTTTTTTCCTTTTATTGGATTTATAATAAATGCATAATTTCCTTTGCTAGATAATTTAGCTATAATCAAAGGCAGTTCTTAGCTCTGGTGGAAGTGACAGATGCTACCAGAATTCAAATCCAACTTGGCACATCAATTGTTATCACCTTAAATCATCTAATGATGGTTACTAGTGCTCACACTGGGTCTCCTTATGAAAAACACTAGGTACTCACAGCTCAGAGTGGCTTCCCACAGGGCATTTGCAATTTCTGAGTGTATTGCACAACTGGATCCCATCACAACAGGAGATCTTGGAAGGAAAGGAAGGGTTATACCAGTGCCTGTTTCCACTCTTCAAGTGAAACTCCTACGTAATCTAAACAGCTTTTGTATCAACCACAAGGATTGCAGAGGGTGCAGATTAAAAAAAAAAAAATCATTCATAGACATCTTGATTGCAGATGTTATTAAATGATTCTCTGATGCTGGAAATACTCATCCTGGCTACATGCTGATCATAGAATACATTCCGTTCTCATGGCTTCCAGTCAGAAGGAATGGAAGAAATGCCTCAAAATGTAACAAGGGAGAAAAATACTTGTGTATTTGGTGATAGTTCTCCCTATCTTTAGGTCTGGGAGTTAGATTCCTGCCTGAGGGGCCTGGATAAGGGACAGTGAAAGTAATTATCTTGTCAGTTTAAATGTGCTTCTCTTTTACGTATCTGTTTCTCATGATGTCAGTTGATGAACCTGTCAGTCATCTTTGCATGGCATGTGGCCACATGATGTCATGTGCTGAGGTGCATGGTTTATTGTGCTAGTCTAACATAAAATTGAAGGAGGCTGTAATTTAAGCCTTATTTTCTCATCTATGTTTTGTATTTTTATTTTCCTTCGTTCTAACACAGTCCTCCTTTTCTTGACTGCTTCCCATTTACCCAATCTCTTTTCCTCTTCTCTGACTCAGATTTTCCTTCAATTTGCTGTCTTGGTCATCTCACCCTTCCTTTTCCTTTCCCACATCACAGTTCTGTTCCATTAATCTCGCATCCACTCTGTTTCCATGTCAAGCAGAGTAAGTAGTATCCACAGAGACCATATTGCCTTTGTATGTGTCACCCAACTGTGCTCCGCTCTGTTCTCCCATGTTGGGTGTGAGGCATTCTGAAAAACGGGAAAAAAAAATGCAACCAGACAGAGGTCTTCACCTTAACTGCTCTGAGTATCTCAGAAAAACTGGGACACATGTAGAAAGTGCTACATGTACATGTACATTGCTATGGGTTACATAAAAGAGGAAATCGCTGAACTGATGAATTTTACTCTTTTCTCAGGAGTGACATGATTTCACCCCAAAGAACTATGCTTGAATGTCACTATTTAGCAATAAAACCAACCTTATTTGGTGCCTTATACTTCTTCCTGGTTTCGTATTGGAACATTTAATCTCAAAGAAGCACTATGACCATATTTTGTCCCTGCATTGCAACTGAGTGGAGAAGGACCTCTTAGCTAGAGCTCAGATGAATGGAAAGGGAATTGAAGATGGAGGTTTACCATGAGAAAGAGTGAAAATCAGTAGGCTACTATCATATTTCTCCAACTGAAACCAAAATATATATGATATATGTTTTACTAGCTTGAGATGTAGAGACTGCAAAAATAATAAAACAAATCACCCACTTCGGCTGTGAGGGTTTTTCCAAGTACAGGGTGGCCATATGAGACTTGGACTTAAGGTGTTCTTGTGTCAGAGCCCAGGTGCAGTACAGGTTTACATTAGCAAAGTAGGAGTGGGACTGTGGGAATACATTTCTCACACGGACTAAATCTGTTCTTCAAATTTCACATGGGCAATTTTTGTTCCCATCCAGGTGGAGGACATTTCTGTACAAATTCTGCTCTCACTTAGCAGGAGTGGAGACATAAAAAGAGCTATTCAATATCTCTGGATGCAGAGATAAGTGAAAGAGTCATTGGCTATAACACTGTAGTAATTGCAGCCATAAGTAGTGGACATGATTTAAATCTTTTGACAGTGATACTGGGATGCCAGAATATTTATCAAGCCATTAGAAGAGGCTGTGCCTAGCTGATAAGATGACTACAGCTGATGAAGTCCACCTGAAGACTCTGATGATGCCAGGACAGATTTGCAGCCATCAACAGCGGATAGCAGGGAGTGCTGCCCTTGGAGCAGCATGCACAGTTTGTCAGCAGAATTATCCAATCTGCTGCCTGGGGCAAGTATATGGAATCTTTAATAAACACAGTTAGGAAACATCCAGATGTATATATTGCTTATACTTTGGGAGCCACAAATAGCTTGCTCTGCTGAACAATCATTTCACTGAGTTGGTAGCAGAGGGGAGAGATCATGGAAAGGGTAGGAGAAAATCAGTTCCAAGAGTGATTAAATCAGGAGCCTTCTTTTAAAACTTCCCCATATCAAACTATGCCAAAATTGCCTTGGCTCCATCGTGGGAAAACAAAATCCCCCAGTTAATATCACTTAGTGTCTCCTAGTGTCATCAAATCAAAAGAACATTCCATCATTTTGACTGGAAGTAGATTGGGAGCATATTTTACTATAATCATCTGTAAGCAACACAAATGGGAAAGGATTTCTTCCTGCTTTTCTTAGGTGTAGTCTGCACATGTGCTATGTCACGGGTAAGATCAGGTGGTAGATCTTGAATTTAAGTTGAGAAAATTGAGTTTCTTTAGTAAAGGTTTTAATAATTGTAGAAAGATTTTGTTATCTAGTTTGTTTTGGTTGTTTATCAACCACCTATTTAAAGAATTGAAGTTAACATGGACATTTATTTTTCTTTCTTATTTTGCTGTATGATCCCTTCTCTCCTGACGATCAGAGCCTTCTGGAACACGGAAATTGTCCTGTGGCAATCACGTCATGCAAGCTGAAAATACAATTTCTGAATCTTTTGGTCTCCCTTTGTACAGAGGTACAGACAGATAGACAAAGCCCAATACAAATAGACAAGTTTTCCCTTAAAGAAATTTTAAAGCTTAAAAGTTAAGAAGTTTTATAAATGAAAAAGCATTTTACTCTTTACTCCTAATAAACAGAAAACTGTAAAAAAGAGCAAGGAAAAACCAGCTTGTTTTGCTATTCACAATGAATTAAGTATATAAACCCTTAACAATGAATAAATACTATTGACAGAGAAAAGTAAATATGTCTTAAATTTTTGGGGGGGCTTTTAAAACAAAGAATATCAATAGCAAAATTGTGTTTTAAATGTGTTTTTAATTTGACAGCGTCTTTTTGACATTTATGAAGTACAGTGATGAGTGTGTAATTAAAGTTCATTGCTTGTTTTTCAATGTTGCATTCTCAGTCCCCCAGATTTCCTTTGAGCTGGGAGCGACTGAACAAAGGAAGGGGACTTGCCAGCAAGGGCCTGTTCCCAGGCACGCTGTGCTGAGCACCAGCATCGTGGCTGCCTTTGAACCCAACGCCGAGCCGACCCGTGTGCACGCACTGAACCACATCCATTCTCAATGTCCTTGTTTTTTTGCTGAGATTTTTCCAAAGGTTTAAGAGGGAACAGATTTTTTTCCCCCCCTAGATATAGTACCATTTCCTTCTACCTAAATATATAGCATGCAAGTATGAGAAGTATGAGAAGTTTAATGGTGAGGAGAGGCATTTTCTTGAGAGCCCACAGATCTGGTGTGACTGGAGATAAAATACTGAACAGCATGTATAGCCCCGGCACATTAGGACTGACTCCACAGGTAATGAGTTTTGCTGTAGGCTGTTTTTCAATTGTTGTTTTCCCTCCTCACTCACAAAGTGTGCTTTTCAGTAGCAAGCATCCTGTCCAAGATTACCGTCCTAGTATTCCCGCCTGGGAGGTTTGGAGCAGGCTTAGCTGTGTCAGTAACACCAACCCTTGAGCCAACAAGCTCCCTGTCACTAGCACCAAAAAAAAAAAAAGAAAAAAAAAACAGAAAGAGAAGGAGGAGAGGAGAGCATCTAAGCTGTTTAGACTCACTGTTCCCATAAGAAAATCCTCACTTGGCCAGGGCCGTCTATAGAGGTATATGTTTACCCCAAGTTACTCATAAAAGACAATTAACTACTGCAATGCTGGAGAAGGCATGAAGTAGCCATTGGACGACGTACTCAAGCAGGGATCTTCGAGCAGAGACAAGAACCGAGGTTTCCCTCTCCTTTATGCTCTTTGCTGGAGATAGGACAAGTTTGTTTCTAACCAAGAGAGAAGGAGAAGTATGTCTTCCCTTGGAGGGACAGTACAGTGTGATGGGGCAGGAGCTGCCACTCAGGGCACAGTTTTGAAGGAGGGTGGCTGCCCCTGCACTGTCTGCTGTGGGCTCTGATTCTGCCAGCGTGTGCTAGCTGTGTCCCGAGCACACGTGTGGGCTTGCATACCTCATGAGCAGACTTGGCCGTCACATGGATGTCAGATCACTTGATAGCAGCAGGTAAAAGAAGTTCATGGCAAGTCCAGAGACACAGTTTAAAAAGCTGAATGTTTCCTGGTATGTAGGTATCTGGAGTAAGAAAGTCTCCCTGTGAATGAGAAAAACTCCTTAAGCCTTCCTAGACTTTCTATGCTAGTTGTTAAATTCTTGTAGGGAGTCACCAGAAGATCATAGGCTTGGACTCAGGTCGCCAGAGGCTAGGAGCCTAAAGACTAGGCTGATCTATTTTGAAGGCATCGGGATTTGTATGCCTTGAAATGGATGTATTCTGAATTATTGAGATCTTTAGACATTAAAACATACAGTAAATACATCAAGCAGAAGGCTAATTTGTGGTAATGCTGAATGATTGTCCCGAGTAAAGTCACACGAGGCTAGAGGAGAAGCAGCAGCAGGTTCCCAGGAGGGACTCTAACCAGAGACCTAACTCAGAAGAGTCAGGGTATGGCAAGGAGAGCAGAAAAATAGCCTGTCTTGTGGACAGAAGCACGAGCCTTGCACATCATGTGGCTATTTCTTCGGTCCTGTCTCAAAAGGAAAGTGGTCCTGCTTCCATGGGTCCTGTTTTAGTTCTCTGTTGTATGCAGTGAGTTTACCCTCAGCAAATATTGTTCTAACAGAGCCAGCTGTCGGATTTGCATCTGTGGAACAGATACAAAACACTGATCTCTGTGGGAGGCAGGTATCTACTCTGCATAAGCACTTTTGCAAATCCCACAAGGCATTTCTCCGTCTTCAGGCACTTGAGCATCTTTGAAAATCTTGCCCTTTGTGCCTAGCTCTACCTCTTTACAAAACAGAGAAATCTGCTTCCCAAGGAATTGAATCAGAGTTAAATTTATTCATATTTGCTTTAAGCTTTGGAGCCATACAGAAGGCATATGGCACAAAGGTGTGCTTCTTGTTTGGGATATTGCACAATGAAGCACCTGTGTGTGCAGTTATTGTCCATGCAGTCATTGGTCTCATTTTGAAAGATGTATCCATGAATCCGAGGAAGGCAAGGTGCTGCTTTAATGAATGATAGCTATAGAAAGATCACAGTATAGAAGTTGCACTGTTTTGTGATGGCCCAGCTCTTCTATTATGAAGGACAGAAGCAATAGCAGCCTCTTTAGGTATCCTCCTGTGCTTGAATATCTTGCAGAAAAGAGGCAGACAACTAGCACAGGTGCTCGTTATGGTAATTGTGCGAGATTTTTGGTGAAGTAAAGACAGCAAAGATAGCTGTCTAGGTCTTCAATTCTGGTGTCTAAAAGAGCTCTCAGTTCAAAAAGAGAGTTTCATGCACTGTGTGCTGAGCTCCTTCTGCAATAACTTCTGCAGGAGTTGCAGTGGGAGTTTCTGGCCATGGAGATCTTCTGGCCCTCATGCCAGTGTTAGCTCCTAGGATATCTTCCCTTAGCTGTGAATTTCCCATTTTTTTTTCTTCAGAATTCAGCCCTGTGTTCTTTTGATAACCTGAGCAAAAGAGGAGTCAGCATTCGTGCCTTGCAGAGTCACCTTGCCCTTGTTTGTTGATAGGCCTCCTGGAGTGGGAGTTACCGTCTGATTTGCCTTCTCTGCCCTCAGATATGTGAGGCTTGCTCAGGCTGCCCGATTACTGGTGATTTCATCCTGAAGTCGTTAGCCTCTATTCTTTAGCTGGAGAAGAAGGGACTGATTTCCAGAGTGTAGCTATTCTGGCCTCCCTAGGATGTTCTGTTTGTCTGATTGTGACTTTGATCCTCGACTCTTTTTTATACCGAGGTTCCCATGTAATTTGCAGAAGTTTTGACCCTCTTAACTTCCTCTGAGAAAGTGGACAGGCCATTGACAAAGGACAGGCAGATTCCTCTGGATCTGGGGAAAGTCCCCCTTTCCCAAGGAAAGTTAGGAGGGTCAAGTCTTCTCCTTTTGGTTGTTTGCTTGTCTACACAGATGCTGGAGGTGTGATTTTTGTTTTAAATCACCATCTATTTAGGCCATTTAGAGTTTGAGCTGATTTTGGTGTACTCATTTGGGGAAATTCTTGACCTTTATAAGTGGCAAATGCTGTAGAAACACATCCCAGGGCTTTTTCCTTTTCCTAAACCCATCACATCTTAGCTTCTGATGGCTGAAAGTTTCATTAGCTGAGGAGCAAGTGGGAGATGATTAAATGACATGATCTGAAGTGGGGGTGCTTTGTTTTAATGCCTGGCCAACCCAGGCATTTTGGTGCTCTGTTGTAACTTTTCCACTTACTGCTATGAAGACAGAAATATGATCAAAGAAAAGAAAAAAAAAAAAGGCGGATCTGTAGAAAAGTTGTTTAAGCATTACTGAAATATTCTACATTTGCAGTGCCAAAGGCTGAGAACTCTCTCAGTGTGTTAAAGCCTTTTAATAATTTGAGATCACATTATAATCCCCTTGTCCAGAATCCTTATAATTTATACATGGTTTAATGCTTGGAATAAAGTTAGAGTCCTTTTTCTTTTTTTTTTTTCACTCTGATGCCACAGTCAAGGATAATCATTTTAAAAGCTGAAATGTGTTAAATGCATTAATTGCACTAGTTTAAGTGTTTTATTTTGAGTTAAAGTCACTCAGAACTTTAATATGACAGATAAGATATAGAGCAATAATTCTAACTGTGACTCAGAACAGGAAACAAATCCTGACTTTGATCTGAGTAATAACACTTCTCTCCCTGACCGGCAAAGTTGCATTAGTGCCGTACTGAGCCTACGCTTGAGGCTTAGCACCAGGAGCGCCCAAATTGCTGCCGGCGGATCGAGCGCTGCATCCCAGCCATGGACTTGCAAAATCCAACTGGGAGGTAAGAGCAGGGAGCTGCTTCCCCTGCCTTGAAGGTGCTGGAGGCTTGGAGGAGCCTATGCAGAGAAATGGGTCTAAAAGAAGGGGCTGCTGCCTGCAGCCAGTGGCTCTGCAGCAGTGTGGGGTGCAGGATGCTCTTCCCCACGGCGTGGCCGGTCGCATCCCCCATCGCCACTGGCACGTGCTGGGGCTGCCTGGCCCCTCTGCCATCATAGAAATTAGCTTGGACCAATTTAATCCTATAGCTATGCTGCTCTACCCAGCAGTGTGCTTCATGACAGTTAATCACTCTTGGGGATATAGTGAAAATATTTAGGGGTATATTTTCAAGAATAGGGAGTTATTAGTCTCCCACATTAGTCTCCCTTGAAGTGACCTAAGGAGTGTTTTGGGTACGGAACCCATATATGTGTCCAATACAATTTAGATGCCTTCAGGTCTCTTGCCTTATTTCAGAAAACTGTGGATTTCCCATAGGACCTGTAAGACCACGTGGGTGTTTTGAGGGCCAGAAGTCATCTAAAACGGCAATAGGCACCTACATTTCGGCACCTGAATATCTTCCCTAATACTGCAATGTGCCTGCAGTATTCAAATTCATAGCTGAAAGAGGGAAAATCTTTTTAGTTTTCCAGACTCATTTCAGTAAGTTACTTCCACATATTTTACAAAACCGCACTGAGCTGGTGGTCTTGCAGTTTGCACAGATTTTCCTAATTTTTTAATGTTTTGGTTGGGAAGAAGTCATACTTCAGAATTTTGTGCTTAAAGTTAATCTAGCATTATTGGATTTCAGAATTAACCTTCATTTGAAAGATCCTAACTTTTTCACCTCATGGGCCACCAACCTTACCATGTCAAATATTTTGAAATGTTGGTTTTGGCAGCATGTTCGGAAAGTTACAGGAATCCAGTTAGGCTGGATTGTGGAGAAGAGTGTTGTGTGGTATTCACCAAAGACGTGCTAACAAAAGTTCTCATTCCATGCTGAACCCTCCAGTGCTGTGGAAGGAGACACCTAGTCAGCCTGCTTACAGCATCTGAAGGTCTTATGGCTCTGTTCAATACCCCACAAGTGTGGGAATACTTTGATTCCCTGTCAAAGCAACTTCACTATCCATCCTCCCTACCTTTCACCTAGTACAGGGAAATATTTCTGCTACTTGCCTAGTTTCAGGCATATCCAGACTATCATGTTCAGGATATTTCACAGTGAAGCCCACTCCAGTAAGAGCATCTGACTTTCCAGGGAATGTTTACCAAGCAAATTCTGTTGATCCTTCAGCCTTCCCATTTCTTCATTAGACCCAAATAGCCCTTCCTCTTACTGGTTAGAAAAGTATTGACAAGGTGCCCTGATTTGAATTAAACACTAAAGTGTCTGCACAATATACATGTTTTGGACAAGAGACTTTTAAAATGATAATGAGTTGTAAAGCCAGTCAAGGAAGACCTTCTCCATCCCTTGGAAAAGAGCTTGCTTAGCGCACCTATGACACTCATATATAAAATTGATCCATGGAATTAATTGCCGGACATATAATTGGAGGCATATATTCAAAAAATGGGATAGGACTTATGACATGAAGGCCTCAGATTCTGTTTGTCCAACTTGACTTTCCAAAAAAGGCTTTGATTTTTCAAAAAGTAGTAGACACCTACTTTTCTGAAAATCAAATTGATTAGTGACTTAGGTAAATCAAGACCTAAAAGTAGTGTTACACATACACATATTTCC
>JAVCKT010032111.1:3915-14932 GCA_032273925.1 Rhynchotus rufescens | reverse complement strand
GTTTCATGAGCTTGCAGTTCTGAAATTGCGTTGATTCAGATGATTTAAAGCACCACCATTATTTAACATGATTTCATTTGTGTTGGCTTAAGAGCATGAGCACGGGTGGGGAGCATGGTGCAGATATTCCAGCTCAGTTGTGCTGCGGTGGACGCGCCACGTGCCATGTCCCTTGCTGAGGGATGGGGGCCCTCTTCATGCTGGTGACAGCTAATGGCTCCTTTTCGCTTCTCACAAACACAATTATTTCTGATGTCCAAGCAACTGGACAAGTTATTTCTGACATCTCTCATCTTCATATATATGGCTTACTATGGTAATTAAAATTACTGTTGCAGAGGAGAATGTTACCATAAGTGTATTTTTAAAGAATATGCTTTACTTGTGAATAAAATACCAGAATGTTTATATGATTGGAGGTAACATGCAGGATTAAAAAATCTGCATTATAGACATTTCCTTCAGGAAAATGTGCAGGTTTTCCATATCATTTAACATAATGAGTGATTATGAGTAGGAAGTATTTTAAGCTAAGTAAAGTTAAATGTATTCTAAATTCAGATGTATTTGGTCTCTTAGATAAGAAGTGAGAAAAACTTGGATCATTATGTATTAATGTAGGCTAAAATATCTTCTTTCCTGTTTTAGGGATCTGTGGGATTGAAGAGCTTTTCTTTGAAGCAAGTCTGCTGCTTCTACAGCTTTCCATCATCACGTGAAGTTGATGATTTCCCTTGAAATACTTCCCTGAAGATACTGACCGTAGGCAAGTTGTAATTGTTTGTAAAACATGTTAAAAATTCAACAGTGCGTGACAGCTACGAGGATGCCCAGGAAAAGACCATATATTTGTGACATCTGCTATAAACAGTTTGAAACTCCATCCAAATTAGCCAGGCATTATCTGATACATACTGGTCAGAAGCCATTTGAATGTCATGTGTGTCATAAAACTTTCAGACAGCTAGTCCACCTGGACAGGCACCAGTTAACCCACAGCCTGCCTTTTAAGTGCATTGTTTGTCATAGAAACTTCAAAAACTTGATCACTTTCTTTAAACATCAGCAGCTTCATAATGAAAATTACCAGAACAATATCAAGCAAGAAGAAGAATCTGAGGGTTCAAAACCAGATAATGGCTTTTGTGACATATTTCAATGTTCTGTGTGCTGGAAATCTTTTATGTCTGAGGAGAGGTGGATGCTGCATCAGTGCCCAAAGGCAGATCATCTATTTAGTACCAGAATGAGAAAGATAACTCACCCTTGTGAATCATGTAACAAGACATTTCCATCAAGATCTAAGCTACAAAGACACTTTCTTATTCACACTGGCCAGAAACCTTTTAAATGTTCTTCATGTGGTAAATCTTTCAGGCAGTCAACACACTTAAAAATCCACCAGCTCACGCACTCAGAAGAACGGCCTTTTCAGTGTTGTTTTTGTCAGAAGAGGTTTAAAATACAGAGCAAGCTCATCAAGCACAAACTGCTCCATGCCAGAAATAAGACTTTCCCCACTATTACATACAAAGCAAAGAATCCTGATCGTTCCAGACCGCAGGTTTTGTTGGAAGGAGAGAGGGATAATTTGGAGACTGCTGTGTCCAAAGAGCCCGACTTGCATTACGCTCACTCTATATACATCGTTCCCTACCAGTGCTCCATGTGTGAGCAGTGCTTTGAAACAGAACGGGTTCTAAATTTGCACAAATGTTTTTATCCGAGTAATGACAAAAGTTTGAGTAAGCGGCCCGCAGCTTGCAGGCGCAAGGTCGGCGTGAAAAATAAAGTAACGATGAAGCTGAAGTGTGCGGGAGAAAAGACATCAAATTCTTCTCTGCCTGAGAGAAAAAGAATTGAACCAAGTCACCTGAAAAGTCGTGAGGTGATTCCGGCGAGAGATCAGTGTTCTGCTCAGAATGCTGCTCCTAAACCTTTCAAGGATTGCCACAGTAAGCTTGTTATGCACAAGGTGATGAGCAGTAAGAAAAGAAGAGTGTTTCCCTTGTCCTTACCTTGGCAAGAACCCCTGGAACCTCCTGAATTAGGAATTCATGCTAAAGACCTGCATGCAGGGGAAGGAATGCTCAACATGGATGAGGCAGTGAGTAAGGAAGGTGACGCTTTTTATGGTTTATCACATGATGGTTTCTTTGATAATCCAGAAATACTTCACTGTGCTTTTTCAACTCCTACTAAAAATATATTTGAGAGACACAAAGTGTGCAAATGTGACAGATGTGAAAAAATCTTTCCTTCCTCCTCCAAGCTTCAAAGGCATTATCTTATACACACGGGACAGAAGCCCTTTGGCTGTAATGTTTGCGGGAAGACATTTAGACAGTCACCTCACTTAAAGCGACATCAGCTCACCCATACTGAAAAGAGACGCTGTAAAAGACCCATTTGCCAGGTGAGATTTGAAAATCTGAACCAGCTTTTCAATCATCAGGAAGATCACGCTGAATTTAAGCCTCCTCAGCCCATGAGTTATTCTCCGACACCTTCGCAGGCACCTGGCTTCCAAGATTTCGAGCTGACTCAGTCAAACCAAGCGGCTGAAATCAAAGTTGAAATGGAGTCTGGGGACTGTGTTCTTGATGCCAGCAGCAGAAACCCACAGCCCTCTTTGCCTGGCGAGCCGCTGGAAGCGGAGCAGAGCTTTTACCCTTGTTACGATTTTCCCGAAAGCACAGAAAAAAGTAACGTTATTAAGAAGAAGTTATATCATTGCAGCCTTTGCTTTAAAACTTTTAAATCTCCTTCTAAACTTGAAAGACATTATCTGATGCATGCTGGACATAAGCCATTTGAATGTTCAGTTTGTGGTAAAACTTTTAGACAGGGCTCACATTTGAAAAGGCATCACCTTACTCACCTTAAAAATAGCTAAAAAAAAGTCACTTCAGCTGAGTAGGAGAGCAACTGCCAGAGACTTTTTTTTTTTTAAATCAAAAATGGATAGTGTTGCATTGTTACATGTGTAAAACTGGTTACATAATTAGCAAAAGGCTTGTATTGACTGCAATGCCTTCTCATGGTACAGATGTGTATCTGATAAAAGTTCTTTTACTGGCTTTGAAACCATCCCTAGAACAGTCCAACTGATGCAATTTGTGATGTATCTGAAAATAGAGTAGTAAAAAGTAACAAAAAAGCATTTTGCATTTCTTCTGTCTTCCTACATGTTGCAAACCAAAGCACTTGCTTTGTTTAGCTTGTGCTTGTGGTAGAATGTATGAGTACAGAAGTACTAAGGTTTCTGATCAATTCATTCCTTTCACCACTTCATTATTTCTACTTCCTAATATAGTTGCTGCCTCTTCTAGATTTTTGGACAGTTCACAAAACACTGAAGCATTTTGCTGCAAGAGGACAAGAAATAAGCATTAGCATCATTGTGCACACACTGTCTGTTTACAGAGCACTGGTCGGCTTTCCTTCTAGTGCACATTGTGCATCAGTTACTGAAACATTCTAAGATGTGATAACTGTGACACACAGTTTTGTCAGGAAGTCATGTTCTCATTACATTAAATGTAAGAAACTAAAATGACATTTAGGTCATATTATTTCCAGTTTGTATTAAGAGAATCTGTAGGTATGTTTACTTCTGGTAAGTGGGGAGCCTTTCCTGTTGTGCCTGTGGGAGTGGCAACAGCAATAAATTCAGTGGAACTTTATTCATTTTTAGTAAGAACTTGGATTCTTGTCCTGTTTTAAAAAAAAAACACCTTTGAGTATGTTTTACACTGCGGTATTGAGGTATTGAAACACAGTTTTCAATTCTATGCCTAAATTAACATAAGAAACGGCATTATTTTCACTATTTAAATAGGTCCCTATTTATTTAAGGAAACTGTTTTTGACATTTTAACTTTTTGAAGTGATTTACCTTTTTTGTGGCATAAGCTCTGTAGTATTCAGTATAAATGAAATGACAGTTGAAGGGATTTCTTAAATTTTATTTTCATACATGTGATTCTTTCCCATCTTCAGAGAGATTAAAAACAGGAAAGATGCTTGGAAAGAGTCTCTAGTTACTGTGATCTTGGTATGACAGGCTGATTCAGTATCTAAGATTGACTGTAGCTCATAATGCTGACTTTTTTATCTCCCTATGTGAATTGTTTCATATTGAAAGACAGAGCAATGTATAAAATGTTTTGAAGGTGTATTGTAGAGTCTTCTAACATACTTGTAATAAACTATTTTATTTATATTGTGCTTTTATTGTACACTTAATGTGCAAAGTAGAGTTTTGAAACGGCATAGCATTCAATGTGCAGAAGAGTTGAAGACTAGCTGTCAAAATAATTAACACTTTGCATGGTAGAAAACATAGATTTTGTTTCCATTTTTTTGCTATAAAAATAAAATATGTTTGAAGAGAATAAGATCCTTTCTTTTCTAAGGGGTCGCTTCTGGGGATGAATGGACATATGTGGGAAGTAGTGTGCTCTGATTTATCTGGAAACAGCAGCTCCATGGGACTCCCTGGGATTTCAGAGGGCAACAAGGGTAATTCTGTCTATCTGACACTGCTCCTGTACAAAAGTATGTGCCAATAAAAAGTCATGTTTCTTGGGAAATTTTAGTGTAAACCAGCTAAAAAAGGGTGAAGAGTGTTCTAAAGGTTACTGTTCATAGTAAAATTCTTCAAACACCACTGAGTATTTGAGCTCAAGTGAACTTCCTGGTGTTAACAAGACTTAATAACACATTTTATGTTGTTCTTTTTTGTAGCACAAGAGTTGTAGATTTTTGAAGTGTAAGTTTTAACCTGGTTATGTTTTGATGAGGTGCATCTGAGAGGCATTATAAGAACTGAAATTTCCTTACAGAAGTGACTTTCATGTTACCATACCCATTTTTTTCCACCTTGAACATAAGAATTGTATTTCTTTATATAATGATATCGTCATATAATGACTAGTTATGTCAAGCAGTTTTTCAATAGCCTTTTTTTTTTTCCTCTTGATTAAAAAACAGAATCATGCTAGTGATTGTTGATGCTAGTGCAGGATTAATGAAAGTCATAAGCCAAGAAATCACACATGAAGAGTCAGCAATTTCCTTTTCGGAAGTCTGCCGGGCCAGTATCACAGTGTCACCATGTTCCTCTGAGTTCCCACAAAATTCTGATTTTGTTTAACTTAATTTCTTTTCTGTTTCCTGGGTCTGCTAATGTATGATGTGATTCTGCTAAACAACTGACTTCTAATCTCTATATACTCCTTTTCATTTTTCTCCTATTCCCTACCATTTCCCTACTCCTTCTGTTGTACTTCATCCTAATTAGTATGGATCTGTGATACCCACACGTGATTTATGGAGCGTCATGGAGCTGTTTGTTGCACATGTGCTGTTGTGGCATGCAAAACACCGTGCCAAAACCACACCATGTTTCTCTCACTGACTGCTGTGGAGTGTGAGGAGCAAAAGCTGTGGGGCTGCACATGAGAAGTGTGGATAATGAGGCAGAAGAGGGTGTGAAGAACGTGAGTGGGGCTTTTAAATAAAATCAGAGGGTTATGAATTAGAGGGGAATGCACATCTTGAAAGATAGAGATATGAAAGAGGTCTGAGGCTCGTGTGTGGGGCTGAGGGAATGGAGAGTTCGGGACCATGCACCTCAGAGCGCGGTATGAGGGCCAGTGCGTGAGGATGTGAGAAGCTGACACGTAGGATGTCAGCTGCAACCTGTCCTCCACTGAACGTGCCCCGGGTGTTTAGGCAGTGAGAGCATACGGAAACCAGGGCTATCCAGCTTTGCCCCTGCCTCGTTCTCAGGATGTGGCACTGGAGTGGGCCTAACTGATGTAGCAAAGGAGGGGAACACAGGGAATTATGTTGCCACAAATCTATTCGTAAGCTTAAAAAAAGACAACTACTTTTAGGCTCTGTTTCTCATTTATATGGCAAATTGACTTGATTCAAATCCTACAGAAATCAAGGAATCACTCTAGTGTGCAAATCTGCATTATTTTATTGGTATTAATTTTAGTTTTTAGCATGTGTTCGGGAAACCAGCTAATTGAGGTACAGAACCTCTGACGTAGCCCTCAATTTGTATTTTATTTTGACTTCCAAGACAGAAACATGAAAATACAACTGAGCAGAGAGCTTACGACCTGTGACAGCTCAGTCCTATTAAACTGAACAGAAATCTGCTAGGTCAGCTCAGGTGTTTCAGTCAATCTGAAGTTATTTTTTAAAGTTAAAACACATTATGATTTTTTTTCATGACATTGAAAGCAACCCTGGCTTATTATCTTGGCAATCTGGTTTGCTGTAATGTATTTTATATTTTATCCTCTGTCTTTAATAAGAGCAGCAACTAACACAGTGATCACAAAAGCATAAGAATTCCCTCAGGCATCCAGTAACACATTTGATAGTGCAATCAGCACAAGAAAAATATTTATTTGCCAATGGGCTTAATTACTTGTTTTGTAGTATTTTAATTTTTGTCAAAGTAATTTTTTTTTTCAATAAGAGCAACTTAAAAGCTAAGAAAGTCTTTTCAAGTATTCTCCCAGGATCAACTTGGATGCTTTCAGGTGAAGGTGCCAATTAATGCCATTTTGTTCTCCCTTAAAATCTTCCCATGTTAACAGAACTGACTACCAAAAGCCCAGAAAATGCAGGTGAAAGCCAAGAAGGAAGCTGTAGGTGGTATCTGCTCAGCAACCCTACGGGTAACCACAAGAGAGCTGGCGACAGCTCTCAGCGTCTCAGAATTGCTTTCCTGGTAAGCTTGATGTTGTGCCCTAAACAGCCTTTCAGCTCTCTCTACAACCTGTATCTTTTTCTACATTGGGAAAAAGATGTGCCAAAACATTTACTTTTTCAATGATTCTGCAAATAAACTCAACTTTTCCTGACACTTTTTGCGCTGGCACTAGCAGAAGGGAAATGACTTGCCTCGGCATCCCATTTCAGCAATGAAGGCCTCATGTTTCTCCAAAAAACAAAATTATCTCAAGCGATTTTTGTTTTTTTTTGTGAGAAATTGATGCTGTTGATTTTGTAGTCTGTAGAGGACAATGCAGAACCTTTAGCATTGTTTCTGAAAGCGCATCAAGTGGTATAATTTTATTCATATTTTTGTTTGTCTAAGGCACTTCAAAGTTGCTGCAGCCAGGATAGTAGGAAAGTGCATCTTATAAATGCACTTATAAAGTGCATCCTAAAGCACGAGTTGCTTACTGACTTCAGGTGCTCTTTAAGGTGGAAATCCTTACTAATTGCCAAGGCTGATCAAAAGTCTCTGATGCCAGGACTATTACCTGATGCCAGGATTATTACCAAAGATGGCCCTATTTATCTTTTGATAAACAATTGTCAATTCTAACAGCGAAAAATATTATGGCTTACAATATAGAGTTTAGGAATCAGGAGGATGCAAATTTTAAGCGAAAAAAAAGAGATTAGCTCCTTGCTTGATATACAGACAGATGCTGAAGAAAATGTCATGGACACCTTTTAGCAAGAACTGGGAAGAAAAATCTGGATGTTAGTTTAGAATTTCCTTCTGATGTAAGTTATTGTATAATAGTGATGTGAACTAGAAAGGGAAAGTCTGTTAAAACTGGATGTTGTGCTAAAAACTAGACCCTCTTCCTAGTGTTTGTTGTAGCTCCTACACAGCGTTAAGCAAAATCTATGACGAAGGCTTACTGCAGTTTGTTACTGTGTTCGTTCCTCCTCTTTGGGGTACCAGCCTAAGACCTTTCCTGTGACCTGTAGCAGTACCATCTTCTTAGAGCTTCAGCTCAGTTCAGTGAATCCTGTACTGGAATTTATCACACGCTGCAAAGCTCCACGTGTGAAGTTAAGCAGCTCTCGTTCAGGTTCTTCCCCCACCATAAGCTCTTTTTCAGTCATCTCTCAGTAAAACGGGGACAATACCACCATGCTACAGATTTTGTAAAAATAGACTCAGTTAATATTTGTATAGCATTCAGCTAATATAGCTAATATTTCCCTTGAGAAAAGATCAAACGAAATCAGTAATTCAGAGCAGCACTTGAATGGCATAAGATACATAGAGCTGCACACTTAACAAGGAGGAGCTCGTTAACTGAAAACTCTCTGATGATGAACTGTCGTTTAGAGTAATATAATGCATATTCGCAAATCAAAACACATTGAAAACGCTCTGGAAAGTTTTTGTGTTTGATGCTTCCTGAAGTGTTATTTTGCAACTGTAATTGTTTGGAATGTAGTTTTATGTGAGTAATTATTCAGCTAAAAGCTTAAGTTTACAAGGTCTTATCTTTGGATATTTGAGCTTAGGGATAGCCAGTTATATAAATAACTAAAAGCCATACTATTTTGAAAGGTCAGTAGGAAATATTATTACAGCCTTTTCTTTGTTTCTGGTACTACAGCAACAGAACAGCTTTTTCTACTCACACACTATGTAAAGACTTAACAGTTCTGCCAGGCTCACTGAGAGGGTTGTCTAGGATTTTCCTACCAGTAAGGAATTCCTGCTAGACACAGTATTCATTACTAATTCCTGACTTATGTGATACTTAGAGTGGTGCAAATAAATACTGACAAAGAAAAGAGTATTTTTGAAAGGCCAAACTCCATACCTTTAAAGAGATTATACTGCGTTATGTATCTGGAAACTTCCCCATAAGAAATATATCACATAAGTGCCTCTCACAGGATTTCCAGCGTGTATCTCTAGAGCACTTGGAACTGGTCACTAGTTTCTTAGGTTCTTGCCACTGCTTTGCTCCAGGTGATGAGAATCTAGCTAAAAATGTCTGGAGAGAATCAAAATAGCCCAGAGCCTGCTCTAACTTGGCCAGGTTGCCAAACGTGTCCCCAGCAAGGGAAAGCTGAGAATGATACAAACGCTCCTGTTTCCCCATTCCCATCATGGAGGCTTTGCTTGCTATTCCAGGATGCTTGAGCAGCTGGGTTGCTGAATTAGCCATATTCTTCCCTAGTCATGAGCTCAGAATTTCCATCGAAGTTACTGTAAGTTTTGCACAAAAATCAAGGGCAGTACATTGGCCAGAACGTGTGCTAAATAAATATTTATACACAAATCAGAATGCTACTGACGGCTTCTTTACACTTTAAAATTCTAAATATTTAAAGAAGCATCTGTTACTAAACTGAGGCATCATTTCTGAAAGTACCCATATTTACTGAGTGGAAGTACACATATTTGAAAGTACACATATTTACTGAGTGGGTACTCATATTTAATGAGATGAACACAGTGACAAACTCTTGGGCCAGAAGAATGTATAGAAATACGAGGGCAAAAGCAACATGATGTGATTGAATTAAAATCACAATGAACAGATAGAACATTCAATTTACATGAATATTAACTATTATGAAAGATAAATCATAATCAAAGGAGTAATAATAGTGGTTACCTATTATTGTGTGTGTCTGAACTCTTTAATATGTCACAAGATTCATAAGACCTTTTTTGAGAAGCTTTCTGAATTTTATTTACCTGGTTAAATCAGGTTAAATCAGTATATTTGATATATTATTTGAACAGGTAAGAGACACAAGAGGTTCCTGGTCTGCTTTGAATAGTGTATGTGTTATTCCATTCCCATGCCTTGCATGTCACCATCTCTTTTCAAAACTTTTCATATTAACTATGCAATTAATACTTCAAAAATTTGCATATTTGTAGTCACTTTTCTTCTTTGGATAAAAGGAAAGCTGTATGTTTGTAAATGTGCACGATGAGGCCATCCTCTTGATCCTTCTCATGTCTGGAGCCTTCCATTTCAGAGCTCCTCAGAGGGCTATGTGCTTATTTGTAAATGTCAAGAAGCTAGAGATAAAAGCTGATTTTAAAGCACTGGAGTCTCCCGAGCCTTACAGTCAGGCTTCACAGAAAGGCCACTAAACATACGGCTTATGTCACCGAGGCTGGGATTCACCTGCCCTAAGCTGAGGCCGCCAGTGGGTAGTTCGGCAATTCCCCCAAAGCCCAGCTCCTGTGTTCAGTATAATGTGACTGTATTAGACCGGAGAAAAAAGCTCCAGTATTGGTGAGATGGGCCGCAGATATCTAGAGCTTCACCCTCACAGCTCCACTAATGCACCTTGACCACCTGGGTAGCTGGAGGTCTCTGAGCTGGAAAAGCCCAACGTAGCCGGCTCGCTCTGCCTTGTCTTTTCCCCTTCTGCATAGAGACGAGCTGTCTCACTGTCAGAGCAATGACACATCTCTTTTGGAAAAAGGACTGCAGACGTTCCCTTTGCCTCTGAGTTATGCAGCACAAGGTCACAAGAAACACTAGGGGTGTTCAACATAAATAGGAAAGGGCAGCAACCACAGTTGTAGGCTATATTCTGTGACTGGGAAAGGAAAAGCCCCATGTCCCGCCACCTCGTCAAGAAATAAAGCACACCAAAGCCTTGCAAGAGAGCCAGCAGTGGCTCTCTATGCCTAGGCTGAAGTTCCACTGTTGGTGCAGAGGGAAAACAGGCCCTGGCAGGAGAGCACGGGGCTGTAACACAGCACTGCTGCGGGTGCTCCTGTTTCACCAGAGCAGCTTTGGCAGCTGGAGCCCCCTCGGCTATGAGGGAGCAGTGACACCCGTGCAAGAGGCTTGCAGCTTCTTCAACTACATCTGATGTTGGGGACCAACAGCTGTGGCAGCTGTTGCTGCTCAGGAACAAAGCTGTCCCGATGGAGTGTACGGAGCTGCAACGTGGTATCCATATGGAATCTGCATCTTCCGGTGCAGGCTTCATTTGGGATGTCTAAGAAGCTTGAAGGGTTTAACACTCAAAGCGTAAGTGCCTGGAGGATTTGTGTGAAAGAAAAACATCAAAAAAAGGAACTTTTTAACATGAGAAATATACAGGTGCTGAATCTATATTAAGTGGAGGAGCATTCTAATTGGTAGTTGGCATTATGGTGCCCGGAATAGGACCACCATGGGTTCTTAGCCTAGAATAATCCCCTTTAACTGGGTTAAGATCTCTAGTGAAACCTAGTCAAGGCTGCCCC
>JAVCKT010032110.1:0-12925 GCA_032273925.1 Rhynchotus rufescens | reverse complement strand
CTGCTGGCAACACTCCTCCTGATGCAGCCAGGATCCCATTGGCCTTCTTGGCCATGAGGGCACACTGCTGACTCATGATTAACTTGGTGTCAACCAGGACTCCCAGGTCCCTCTCCACTGAGCTGCTCTCCAGCAGGTCAGCCCCTAATCTGTACTGGTGCCTGGGGTTATTGCTCCCTAATGCCCTCAATGTCTTCCACAGCTTTTCCTTTTTAATCACTGAGACCAAATAAGCCATTCAGCAAACTACTAAGCTTGAGAGAGGGGATCACATACAAATCACGTCTTGGAGGCTGCTTGTTTATTATGTCTATGTCTTGATAATTCTTTGTGAATTATATCACAAGTGCAGGTCTATTTTCCTCATTCGTATGGCTACAATTCTTATCCAGATTAATTTTCTATGTTGCAGCTATTTATCTAAGTTATATGTTGTGTTGTAGTTTTGGCAAAGGCAGCTGTGCTCTCCTCATATCTATTTACTCTGCTGCTGCTAAGATCGGTACCCTCATCTATTGCCTTGAGTTTGTTGTGTTTCCATTTGTCTCTTTGCACTGTCTGCTCCTTCTCTACCACAATAAATGCACTGCTCGTCCCTATTCATGCTTAAATTACACTCTAATCAGAACTAAAAGGCTGACTGCTACCTTCATTTGGACTGTGATGTCACTTTCCATCATCTCCTTTTCAATTTTCTGATACATGTTTCCATTTTTTTTTTTGCTGTTGTTTTCTCTCCACTCGGGTTCAAGAGGAAGTCCCCATAAACATGTGTAGAAACCTGCTTCCTTGCCTAACCTCTAAAGGACCATTTTGCTAGCTGGTGTTATTACAGAGTTTCCTTCAACTCTCCCATCAGGCTGTCTGATTCCATCTAGTGTAAGCACTCAGGCTCCTGAAACCTTCCTTTTTGTTCTCATTAGTACAATGCCTAAAGCAATGGGATCCTCATTCCTGACTAAAGTTTCCCATTTGCTTGGGTAATACAAATAGCAATTATTAGCAATAACCTTCTTGGTCACACAAAGCTAAATTGAGAATTTGTTAACTCTAAGAAGAAACTACCTGTGTTTATATGGCTATTATGGAGAAGAGAATCTTTTGCTTACTTCAAGTTTTCTATTCATCTCAAAGTCTCAATAAAAACTATATATTTGCCCTCTGCTCACTAAGATTGTAGGAAATGTAACTTTAAGAAAAAAACAATGCATAACAAAGTGTATTTTGCATGTGATATTATGAATGAACTTTGAGCCTGCAAATTAAATGCTTTTGAAATTGCTTGAAATGCTATTTAAAAATAAACTTGTCTCTACATGAAATCTTTAAGTCACTTTAAGTATCTCATTCTTTCTGTTTTCCCAAATATAGTTTGACACATCATAGGTTACTGGCTTGCAACATATCTCTTTAAAAGTAATGAAAGGTGCTTTTAAAATCATGGAAAGAATCTGAAAGAAGGATTTTATATTTTGTAAAACAAACTTGCTTCTGGTATAAGATCTTTATGCCAAGTTTCAGTGAATTTTTACAGCCAAGTTATACACCTTCCTCTGACAAATTTAATACTACCAGACAATTTGGCTATGTGTTATTGTTATAAAAATGCTAAAAGAAAAACTCAACAACTCATTATATTGGAGAACTAGTGGCATTAGGTAGTTATTATGACTTTTAGTGTTGTTTCTCTTCAGCAGGTATTAACATGCATTTGGAAAAAGGGGAAGAAAGGCTGGTAATAAAGGCTAGAGTATTTTTGTGGGTGGATGAATGATCAGGCTTCAGTGCACTGCCAGAGACAGTAAGTAATTTGTGGAGGGCATTGTTCAACATTGTGCATTGCATAATATATGCCAACCTTCTAGGAGGCTGTCAGAATGGTGAGAGAAATTAAAAGAAAAGAGAATGCACTGTTTTTCATCATCTTCACCTACTCACCAGGAATGTGGTGCCTGGAAAATATGAAACTAGCAATTAAACTTGCATTTCTTAACAATAATGTCTGCTGAAAAGTCAATAGAGACACACCTCTATGGACAAAAGCAATATATTCCATGCAGTGACATAGGGCTTCACCAGCTATTACAGAGGAGAACATAAAAAAATGAAGATTTAGAGTGGAATTCTTCTGTAACCAGTAACACCTATTTTAAAAATGGACAAAGCATCCATGGTTGCATTTTTAGTCTAAAGATAAAGAGTACTTTAGTACTCTTTAAGTACAAATTAGATGATTTATTAAGACCAAATATATGGCACTGAATGTAAGACTTGCAGAAGTGTATTAATCCCACTCAGAGAAACTACCTATACTTATTGCTCTGGCATTCTTCACTGAGAGCGTAAAGATGCAATTGCAATCTTCATTTGAAAGAGAATCCATCTGTACAAGTACAGTAAGGTAATTCTACTCAATATCAGAAAAGCCCACTGCATCAAAATATGTATTGGTTGGGGGGAAAAGGGTGAAGCAAGTTTTAAAAAAATGGCATAAAATTAGGTTAATTATTTTTCACGTGTCTGCAGGTGCCATGTGCAATCAATTCATATCTTCTCTGTAAAAACTCCCAGCTTGTTCTGATAATGCTATAGGGGCACTATCTGCTGGAAAATAACGAAGAACTTCCCTCATTTTTTTTTTTACACAGACCATACACATACCGACTGTACACATTTTACACAGACCATAGAACAGCTGCCGGATATGAATGCCTTTCAGTCATCATTGATCGGGGATCGATTCAAATTAGTGACCTAGAAATAAAAGGCTTCATATTGAAGAACAAATTCCCTGTACCATTCTGTCTTCAGTAATGAGAAATATAATTGTCTGCCACCTCATCAGTCAAATCCAAAAGGTGTAGATCCCCTCTAAGCAAGACAATATTAAAAAAAAAGATAAAAAATAGAGACTTCTCCCTGTTAATGGTTTGTTTTCTGACTATTCATGTAGAAAAAAAAAAAGATGTTTTCACATTTCAGCTGGTAGTTTATAATACTAGTAAATGTTGAATATTAAAATTTATTTACCATGCTTTCTCATAAAAACTTGTTTTAGAAATGATCTCTCAATCCTAATCTTTTTTATATTACTTTAAAGCATTCAGGGAAAGTGAACTTTTTATTTCTTAGCTAGAACATTCAGAATTTGGATTCTACTCCTTGTTTTTTTTTAACATGGACTATCTTCATGCCCTTGGCAAGTCGCTTATATTTTTTCTGTCTCAGTTCCTCATTTACAAATAGGGAAAAACTAATGTTTCCCTGTTCTGGGACTGTTTTGAAACAGAAGTCACAAATAGCTGGAAGACATCAGTTGTATGTGTACAAATGACCAAACCTTGACGATCTTATTGGGCTCTTTTTTTTTTTTTTCACTAGCTAATGTTTCCTTTAAAGGCTGGGCTGGGGATACAAGGCAGATAGACCAGATTTATGGATATCACTTTCATCCTTATGGTCCTTAGACATAAAAACAAACAGCCCTCCCCTCTTCCCAGCCATAGAAGAAAATAGGTCAATCGAAAATTATCACAATGATAGGTTTTTCCTTTCATTATGATTACAAAACACTCAGCGTTACTATGAATTGTAGAGATTTTTCTGACAGAATTAATTATTCTGAATGATTAGTTTGTTATGTTCCTTGCAGGCACCAAGACTGGAAGAGGAAGTGCTTTGTCTTTTGATTAAAAATATCCAAACAACTCTGTGGAGTCAGGATCTGAGAAACCCAAACAAGTCCTTAGCTCCAGATGAATGAAGTTTAGCTGATCTCGGCTTGTGGAAAGCCTGAGGAAGCCCCTCTGCTCTGACCTCACGCCCTATGCCATCACAGCTGGGGCACGAGCACAAAGACCACTTGGATGGAGATGCTGCTGTGGGCATTTTACATGGGCTAGATGATTGTAAATTTGTCCATTTATGAGTGTCCTGCGGGGGTTCCCACCAACCCAGAAGACAAAGCAAAGGCTGAAGTAACAAAGCATTTCCATAAAAGCTCCTCTGATTGCCACTACTAATAAAATGAAGGCTGTAAACAAATTTACTGTTTCTTAAGTCAGGGAGTAGGAAAGTGGGGGATGCCTTCCTTGACCTGAAGAAGGTGTATATGTTACGCAGTGCAAGTGGGGAAGGCATGTAGGCAATATGAGAAAATAATCTGGCTGCCAGAAATGTTTGGCCTTATGCTTATTGCCACTAGGCTGTGGACATGAATTCCATCCTATCTGAAATCTCAAGCTGCCTTGGCAAAATCTTGCAGGTTTTCATTAGCAGCATATATAAAAGGGCATTAGGGCTGAAGTTGTTTTTTTGGCTCGTGTGTGTGATTGTTTTTTAATAAATTCAGAAATGGAAAGCCTGCTTTTGAAATTGTCCTGCCACATGCTAGCATGCTCCAATGTACTTATAGGTCCACCTCCAATTTCCATGTTTTTCATTTATATTCACCCTTTCTGGCAATAGGGACAACACACTCTTGAGGCACCACCTATCTGAAAGAATAATAATGCAGAACATCATTAGAGATGGTCCCTAAATCAGTTTTATACAATTCATTTTTGATTTTTCTCTTTTTTTTTTTTTAATGACTGCCATAGAAATATACACATCCTTCAAAATGCTAAGCTTTGTACTGCCTTCTACACTGGTTTGTGTATAAACAGACCAATTCACACAGTGATTTCATTCCTGTGCCATGGAAGGACACATGTTTTCTGGAATTCCTCTCTGCAATACTAAGCAAGTCTGCACTGTATGTGTACTGTAGGCATTATAAGTGAAGATGCTGCAAAAGCGAGTCCTGAGCAGACTAAATGAGAAGCTTGGGTGCATGTGGTAATGGTCCAATTGGTTGTTCAACTGGATAAATGGAAACACTTTTTGTGTGGCTGTGTACCTATTCTGCTGGAGTCCACCTTTTATTGGTATCCATCCATAAGACAAGAGGAAAATTTCATGCTTCCCAAAACTACCGTGAGGTTAAATACTTTGCTGTCTGACTAAGCAATGAAGGCTCAAGGGAAAAATAGAAACAAAATAAAAACAAAAACCTAGAGCCAAGTGGATACTTCCAAAAAGATCTCAAGACAAATGAATGGTAAAGAATATGCTCCAACAGTGGGATCTGCACTGAAAGGCAGAAACCTTTACCACTTTCAAGATGCAACCCTAATGACACGACCCATTAAGGTGCATAGCAAACTCCAAAATCTCAGGCTGTTGGAACCTGAAGAATTTTCTGTTTTGTCCTTGAATTCTTTTTCAGATTTTTTTTAATTTTTTTTTTAGAGTTAGGAGAAACTTTATACCAAAGAAACATGAATCACATGAATCACTAAGATGGTACTTACTTTGCTTCCTGGATGGTGAAGCACCACTTATCTGAAAAATTCGTATGGATTACTAAAAAAAAAAAAAATTGCTTAACTTTAATCAGTGCCAGGTAAGTTCTAAGTAGAAATTGGACACTTAGCTTACTTGGAATTTATGGTCTGGCAACCGTAAAGAAAAACCAGGTCCCGTGTTTTACATGTTAAGCCTAATATCACTCTGTCATGCAGCAATGCTGACAGCAGCGCAGGAGAAACGCCTTCAGTCTATTTCACTTGGAGTTGGTTTGTTCTGAAACATCCAGTGACGATGTTATGGTGCAGTTTAATAGCAGTATGTGTCTGAACTCATACTCATGTTTTTTCTGCATATCCGGGTTAGAAGATCTCATTTTTTCTCCTCCCACACATGCATGCCCTGCCAACTGCACAAACAATGACCTGTATTCATCTACACTGTAATGTTGACATCATCAGGCTACAGCGGAGATAAATTTGGTCCAGTGAGTCAAAGTGCTGTGAAATGGTTTGATTTTGTTCTTTTACCCAAGGAAAATGCATCTGGAAACTTATCATACTTCCAAGTTGACACACAGACGTGTCTTCATCATCATCAGGTGATTGCTATTCTTGCAGATTCATAATTTTTTTTTTACTGGCTTAAATTATAAATGTAGGTTTTGATATTTTATTTTCTAATACAGTACAAAACCATGAATTTGTTCTCATTCTTCTTATAAATAGATTTTTAGAATTATCATAGTAAAACAGTATTTCAAAATGCTAGTCCTTTTTTTTTTTTTTTTTTTTTTTAACTGTTGACTTCATCAGATCCACAGTACAAAGATGAATGTTTCAAAAGTGCCTAAGTGTTTCTGGAGCCTATGTTGCCTTTTCAAAAGTGATTTAAGTAATGACATTAATAGGATTTAGGAATATAGACTTGGAATCAGGAAGAACTTGGAAGTGGTGTTGCACAGCACAGTAATGCCTTTTACATAGCTAAATGAGAGCGGTGCACACAATCCTGAGTTAGGAATCTAAGTTTCCCAGACCATGAATAGAGAGATGCAGTGCCAAATAGTAGGATTTGCAACATCTAGCCCACTTACCAGAGGTGCAGCTAAAAATCCCAAAAGTAAAGTCTGAAAATGGTATATCTAAGACTGTCTCTTGCCCAGATTTAAGAATTAACTACCATCCTCAGATAGCTGTTTCTGAAATGAAGATCCGGAGCCAGAAACTGCATTTGGATCCACATGACTGGATGGTTGTTTTCCTTTAAAATGCAGCTTTGTAAGAGCAAAGTGTCCTTTACTTCAGGGAATGTGAACTCCTTTTCTATACAGGGTAGGGGAAATAAAGAAAAAGAGATTTCCTTAGACTGGATTATTGTTTTTTTAAGATTCAGATTTATAACAGAAAATATAATCCAAGGCACTGCTCATAGAATTAAAGACTCATAAGCATTATAACCTGTGCAAGCAATAAAATGTGTTGTTCATAAAATCAGTCATCATGTTGTTGACAGTGAAATTTGAATGACCGAGCACTACTGCTTTTTTTTTTCTTCCTCAGTGATCTGCAAAATGTGAAACACTGCTTTAAAATTGTCTGCAAGAGCAACATTTCTCCAATTTACCTGTAAACTAACTCCTGCAAGTGGGTCTTATAAATAAGTATTTGTTTCTTTTTACATTTTCTTTGGCTTTGTCATAATCAAACTTAGTTTATCCTCCAGCAAATTTGGTATAATCACTTGCAAAAGATTTAATTAGTTAATGAACATTTATATAGTCATCCTACTTGACTGCAAGTTACTTTGTTCATTTTACTACTAGAAGTTTATGTAAAAAGTTATAACAAAATATGACCACAGGAATTCAAACTGCATTTGTCTTTAGAATCCATTTTATTCTTGAAGACAAATTAGAAGGGAGCTGGTGACATCAAGTATGGGAGCAGGAAGAGGTGTTTGGAAAAGAACAAGATTTTCTTCTATGTCCTACAAAACTCATCTTCATCTTGTTGCCTGATTCAAATGTATAACAACACAACACAATGCAGAGGATGGTTCCCCACAACAGCACTTCTGCCCCTGATGCCAGCTCTTGACAAATTGTAGCACCTAGAGTGAGGTAAAAACAGCAGGCTGGTTCAAAGTTAGGCAATAGTATGATTGGAGGCTACTTTCTCCCAAGTTATGTATTATTATTTTTTTTCACAACAATTTGCTTTCACTGGATTCACAAAGGTAGACAGCCCTATGCTAAAATGCATGTGTGGTTTACTGTGAGGATCATCTGTGGCAGGGCTGTCTGCAGGTTGGCTTATCAATCTGGGAAGTAAATGAATTGTGGCAAGAGTTAATAAATTCCAGTTAAACTGAGCCAGCATGTTTTTATAGGAATGGTTAATGATGAAAGAGATGTGGGGTGAGATCTTTCAGGTAGGTTGTGCTTCCCCTTCCGTTCTTCAAGCTTGCTATAAAAATGGGAAATTCACACCAACTCTTTTCAGAGCTGGTGATATTCAAGTGATCTTTTTGAGAGAGTGTTGGGTGTGGAAAACCAGCTGTCTTTGATAATTATGGAGATACAAAGCTTTGTGGGTATTCTTAGTTTTGAGAATAAATGTTTAACATTGGTATATACTTATTTATTTTTCTTAATGTAAATTACGTGGATGCATGGATTATTCAAAACATTTATTCTCACATGAGAATGTCTCTTGTGTCCTCACAGAGAGAAGAAAACATTTTATTCATAAATTCATGCTTTAGTTCACCTCAGCCATGTGAAGAAACTTCTCAGAATTTTGGACTGCTTTTACTCACTAGCAAGTCAAGTGCTGTGTGCATGAGTGCAGAATTGTTGATCCTAAAGAGGATTTTTGAAGGATACTTGAGAATCTGAGCACTCTTATTTAAGGGGGTCTCTCTAAACCTTAATTAGTCCAGAAATAAGTGAATACTAACTGCATGCCTAAAACTCAGAACTGGAAATTTTAATGTCCTCTTGGGCCACGATCTTTTGAAATACTACATTAAACAGTACCAGAAAAAAGAAGCCAAATGCTAGGAAGTTAGAAAGACTAACATGCCATTTGCCCATAGACACTGGAGAAAGAGATAACACATAGTCCATTGGGCTCAGGTAAGCAAGAAACAGTGTGCAAGAACCTGCCTGGCTGAATCCATGCAATCCATCACCATATCCAAACTGAGTCAAAATAACAAGTATGAGAGAAACACAGTTTGGAGCAAGACTAATGCAAAACCCAGCAGTACCTGTATTGCTGACGAGTGGCACTCCGACTGGAAGACCATGGGTCAATTCCAAACATTTTCTCACAGAACCACAGAATTTCAGTGGTGGGAAGGGATCTTCGCAGATCATCTAGGGCAACTCTTTTAGAAAGCTAGCTGTGCTGGTCTGAAGTCTTAGTAAGCTTTTCAGATGCTTAAAATGTCCTTCTTAAATCTGTGGAGTTTATTGGACAGCCTAATTCTTCAGAATTCAGTATGTGAACAAGACTGCAATAAAAATAAAAAATAGTAATAATAATAATAAACAAAACAGAATAGAACACCTGGAGTATTCCATTGCCACAAGTCATCTCTGATAGAGGGGAAATTTCATCACTGAAAGAGAAGAGCATGTTCTGAAAAAGGGAAAATGCGTTGTCTGATACAACTCATGAAAATCTGGCTAATCACAGATGATGTCTCTTGAAGCTGGAAAAGATAAATCTCCAGCTTTAATAGTAGTATCTGTCTCACATGCACTGTGTGTCTGGAAGGAAATGAAGGTGTTTTCACTTCCAGTTCTTCACATGCCATCTCAAAGAGATGCTGAGTGATGCAATACGCAAACTGTATTGCTGCAGAGTGAACGAATTCTTGTAAGCTAAATCTGCCCATCAATGTCTGCAAGGAATATCAGACTTGGAAGGAAAGCACAGAAAGGAAAAAATTCACCCACATGATGACAGATTAGACTTTCATTTCCCATCTGCTGACGAGAAATGAGATGAAGGTGATAGCTTCTTGAGAGACTGTTGCATATGGATCCCTTTCCTGAGGAAATGAAGATGTGATGCAGGCTAGTTTTTTTTTCTCCCCTTTCCACTCAAATTTCTTACATGCTGGGAGTGGTAAACAAGGTTTTCACATGACTTGGATTGCTGCCCTGGAGCCCTGTGGCTCTCTACCATAAAGAGCTCTGTGTATAGGTTGAGTTGTGTGACCCACTGATTTACCACTGTAACAAATCTCAGGAGCAGCAGGATTTTAATCTCTTCTTTTGAGAGGGAAGTTTGATTTGTCCCAATTGATCAGATCAACTGCACTCAGTCATGTAAACTAGGTCCATTCTGACAAACCAAAGTTTCCTGCAAGTCTTGCTCTGTAAGCTTGTGAACAAATTGCTAGAGAAAGCCTTTATCTTTCCTCTTAGGCGATCCTGTGTGTCTCACCAGGCATGGGTCTAGGTCACATATTTCAGAATCTCAAGTCTTCACGGTGCAGCTTCTCTTCCTCTTGAGGCAGTACTTAGTGTGCTCATTCCCAAATCCCAAGAAGGGATGTCTGTGTTAGACTGGACTTTACAGGAAAGCACATTTTGTTGCTAGTAACCAAACTCTGAAAGTCTCCTCTGTCATGTTATCCCGCAAACCCCTTGGCTCACTTGTCACATTGCTCAGGAACATGCATCTATCTGCATGGCTTGGACAGACCACAACATTGCACCTCACCGAGGCCAAAGGTTAGAAGAAATTATAAATTAATTACATTTTTCCCAGCCTGGTTTATGATAAAATGGTGCATCTGATGTATCCTGGCTCAAAATCTGCTCATAGTATTTCTTCATTAAAGCCACAGTATTATGATTCAGAAATGTTGAAAAAGTATTTATTTAGAAAATCTGATAACATTCTTAAACCGGAACAAGCAAAAAAAAAAAAAAAGAATAAAATTGTTAATTAGCATTAAATTTACTAAGATAAACAGTCTCATTGATTTCAATAGAATAACATGAATTAGTGAAATGAGCAAGTTTTCCCTGCAGTAAACCTTTAAATTAAAAGTTGATGGGGATCTTGATAGAGGAAACTGTTGACTGAATTTGAAATATATACCTCTTATTTTAGACTCATTTTTTCCTCTAAGATGAGGTATTTATATTTTAGCCAGTGGAAAAGAAAAGAGTGTCTTGTTAGAGAAATGAAATGTCAGCATATTTCTAAGTTTCTCCTCTTTACTCTTCATATAAAATAGCTGATTGTTATAATGTGCTTTTTTTAATAATTGCAAGAGCTAAGTCAAAATGTTTGGCATGTTCTTTTGAATTAGGTGAAGTTAGATTCTTATCTACTTCATGTTATTTATTGTTTGACATATTTGATTTGTAGCATCTGTAGCCTGGATCAAGACGGCAATCCCACCGTGCTATACATGCTGAATCCTGCTTCCAGTAGAGCGCAGAAGGCAATTCATGGCCCCTACTAACATCTATTATATATGTGAATGTAAAGTGTTGCATTCCACAAGTGTATGCCTATTCCTGTGCGTGTGGGTATGTGTGGACACACTTGCTCATGCACGTGTGCTCTTTGCCCTTGCTTTGAGAGTCTGATGTGCAGTGAGAGAATTTTAATCCCGTTTATTGACCTTCCTGAGAAGCAGAGGGAAAGAGGGTGGGGGCAGAGGGAAGTGTACACACCTGCAGTTTGTTTCCTTTAAACAGATGCCTTTGGGATACTAGAGATGAGATAGGAAAAGAAAGCTGTCCAGTGCCAAGAGGGGTTTGTTCACAAAACATGCAGTAGGCGACCTGAGGAGCTGACAGTGAAGTGTTGTCACTGAAATGAAGAGCAGCATAGCCAGGGGTCACAGAGCAGCGAGTACAATTGATTAGAGGTATAAGTCTTAAGATGGCAGCAGGGAAAATGTTCAGTGACCAAACCGATGTGCTAAATGACCCTTTCGCCAGATGTGTATGACATTAGTCTTTTAAAGCTGAATTTGCATTCAGGTGCTTCAGCTTAGCTTAGTTCTGAAGTCACTGGGAGCTGTGTGTCTTGTCTACGGGAAAATAATTTAGATCAAAGATTCTGACCGAGTATTTAGTAAGGCATGAAAAAACCCTGATATTTCAAATAGAACTGCAAGCAAGGGAATCCAGAAGTAAGGTGCAAGAAGCATAAATTAGCTAATATGTCTTAAGTGCATTCCTAGGCCACCTTACAGGGGATGTTTCAGCTGGTTCTTTGGCGAGCATCATCCTCAGTCTCTAAAAATCATTTAAATAATGATGTGGCTTGTAACTATTTGAATACAAAGGTACAAGGACCTTCCTCTTTGCCACCCCCATCCCATTTTCCTATGACATATCTGGCATTTTTTGTAAGAGCTTCAGTGGCAATTTTGAGATGTAAAAATTAAGACTGGAGTACTTAAACTATGTTAGAATTTAGTGACACTTTGGCACATTCCTTCTGTGATTTCCTTGCTCAGCAGGAAAAAAATATATATTGCTGTATACTACAATTTAACCTCTCAATGACTTCTTGCCATGTATTTCTATGCAATGTCATTAAATTCAGACAAAAAGATACCTCTTGGTAATAAAATCTTTTCCAATAACAAAAATTCTTTCTTCTTCAAATATTTGTTTGTGCTCTGATTCTCACGGATGTGGGGAAATTGGCTCCTCTTCCTGATCTAAAGCAGATTTGAATGCAGCATTGCAGAGATGAAAGCTTCATTAACAGCAGCGTGTAGTTCCTGACAGAAATCTCTGTTCTCAATATCTTCTGTCACGATAAATGCCTTTATGCTACCAAATCAATTTATGCCCTTCCCAGTGGAGCAGTGAAAGCACCTGGTCCCAGATAAAGCCACGTACTCTGCAGATCTCATTATACTAGTCTGAATGACAAGAGAGTTTCGCCTGTCATGTTAGTCTCTTGTATTTGCCTTATAAAAGTTGCAACCATGAAGACAGCTTACAGTTTTCAGCATCAAATGTTTCTCGGCAGGCTGTATGTAAATGACTTAATTTTCTCATGATTTGAATGTTCTCCGCTTAAAGCTATTAATTCTGAATGATTTTTTTAAAGCAATATTTTGGTATAAACCTCATAGTACAGTGTTACATTATTGTTTTTGACATATTTCATGGTTTCAAGATCTTTGTTGGAAGACAGCTTTCCATTTCTTTTAATTCTAACAGCTGAACACATTCTTTGTTCTGACAAAGTAATAATGCTCACGCCTCTTCCAAGAAAGATACTAGAATGATGGAAAATGTCAAAGAAAAGATAAATCCACACACTGAGAAGTATAAGGGGCGTGCTACCAGAATGTGTTCTGCTCACATATGAAAAGGATACATATAAAGACTCAGAGCTTCCACATACATTCTTTTTCATTATATGAAATCTTACACGAGAACAACAGCTAACACCATCTTTAAATAGCATTATTGAAAATTTGATATTTTATTGACTATAAATTTCCCTTATTTTGCATACACATACAAAAGAGGTTTTCTGTTGTTCTCACATTTTTTTTTTTTTTTTTTAGTATT
>JAVCKT010032105.1:0-12202 GCA_032273925.1 Rhynchotus rufescens | reverse complement strand
CTTTGCATCTGGACAATCTGGGAACTTTCTTATACATAAATTACCAGGCCCTAATTCCTTGGTCTGACCAAGGTATATAGCCTGAATTGATAAAGACAGAGAATGTAAGATGACTTTACACCACGTCGCACTATTCAGATCTTGAGGTCAATGAAGACTAGGCAAATGTATACCAAATATGTATACATGATACTATACTAAATGAAGTTTAGTACAACTGTAAGAATAGTTGTATATAATTTCTGCCTTCAATGCTAATAATTAGCTTTCAACGCTAATTTCTCTAATTCTTGAGAGTACCAAGTAGAGTACTCTCTAAGAGACTAGATTCTCTTTTGTCACATCTATCTTTTTGCGTTAGTACTTCTAGTATATAAAGGCATAATACAGGACATATGCACCCTGAAATCATACCCCTGAGCAAGATAAAGTCTCATGAGATGTACTGATTGTCTTTAGTGAATCATCAGAGAAGGAAGGTTGTGAAAGGATGCCACAAACCCTTCAGAATCTGCCACATTTATTCCTACTCTGCTATAAACACGAGTACAAGAAGAGAAAAGAAGATATGTGACTGCAGAGCGATGCCTGTGAAATGACTGTTATCTATGACTAAGCCTATCTGAGGAGTATGTTCCTCTTGGGTAAAATTTGGTCAAGTTTAAAGCATGCAAAGGAAATCTACATCCTTTGCAACTCCTGCTCAGAGTCCTATCAACAAGTAATATTGACCATTAGTGAGTAAAGGAGATTCATTTTAAGTTCTCATTAGTTGTGTCTCCTACTTAATTTTTTCTTTTTCATGTTTCCCTCCTCACACATCTGTGGAAGCCTTGGTTAGGGATATATTCCTATTTTACACAAAACTATGAATCTGCCCTGCTTGGCACCTAACCACATCTGCAAATGGTAGCAGTATCAGTCACATCCATCAGGCTAAGAAAGAAAAACCTCCCAGATTCAGTTTGGTGTCCTGGAAAGGATAAATCCCCCGGTTTCCAAAATTCAGATAATTCATTACTTCTTAACACTCACTACCAACTTATAAATTAGGTAGATTATATATAGACAAAAATGTAATGCAAGAGAAATGAGATTACTCTGGGGAGGTTCATGCTGTAGAAATAGAAGTAGAAACCAAAAAATAATTAGGGTGCATGTGTGCATGTATCCAAGTCCTGGAAGACAATATAGCAGATATAATTAATATATTGTTTGATTTATACAAATATTTTATATTTGTATATATGCAGTAAAATTTGCAGATCTGACAGTAGCAGTCCTCTAGTGGAATAATTTTGAGTGAGATCATTTGCAGTAATGAATGAGAAACTGGAATGTTTCTTGCTTCCAGATGGAGGAGCCTGCACACTGAAAAGGCTACACTTTCAAAACTGCAGTCATCTACATGTGCTGAACTCTTATAAAACAAAATTAATTAATTTGTTACAAGGCAGAATATCTTCAAACTTGCCTTTGTGGGTTATAAATTTTAACAATATTAATGATGCTCTCTGTTGAGTGGAAATCTACTTATAAGGAGTATTAATTCCTCGAATGTATGTAGAACTTTTTGTTTCAGATTGGTAACTGCTATCATCTTCCTCACTTTAAATGTCTCCAGATAAACATGTTTTAATAAATTAATTTACTTCACATGAACATGCATCTGAACTTGAACCTATTTATAAGTATTGTTGCAGAATGCCTGATATCCCTGGCACTGAGGGACTGCTATTTTACAGTTTTTACAGTTATATATACAGTTCCTGAATAGTAGTGTAGAGATATTTTATACTTTTACACAATATACTGAAGAGAAATAACTGTAAGAACAGCTGGTGAAGATTAATTTTGTGTACAGGAAAGTAGTATTGAGCTCATATTGAGTGGTGAAAGTAACAGGAATGTTTGGCAAAGAATCATATAGCCAAGTTATTTGAGGAGGAAACAAATAAAAAAAGTTAACAGCTTTTGGGCTGCTGATGCTTTTCTTCAGTTGTAAATTATAGAATGAAAATAGATGGAAGTGATTCTCTTTGTTTCATTTTTTTTTCCTGATGTTACTGTCTATTAAAGAAAAATGGTATCTTACTCAACTCTGCATTGTTCCCTTTGAGTTCATTTAACTCACCAACAATATGTCTTGCAAGATAACCTCAACTGAGAGATTTAGGCTAAATGTAAGGAGAAACTTTTTTCCTGTGAGCAGAGCCAAGCAGTGAAATAAGTTACCTAGGGAGGGAGTGTAGTCTCCATCTTTGAAGGTTTTCAAGACCAGTCTGGACAAAGCCCCTGAAAACTCACTCTGACCTCATAACTGAAGCTGCTTTGAGCAATCTGAACATGAATTGCACTCTTTTTATTTTGTGCTTTTTATTTTTCCTAAATTTGTGCTAATGGATACAATCTGCATCTTTTTAATGCTTGACACCCATTTTCGAACCCCCTAAATGCCGTTCGGTTTTTCATGTTGAAAAAAATGCTAGACAATATTTGCATAATCTTTGTTATCTATTGACTTCAAAAGAGAAGAACATGAATGGAAAAAAAAAAACAAATCTTGTAAACTCGAACAGTGATTATTCATTTGAAGCCAATGAAAAGCATATACTACATCTCAGTAATTTTCAGCCTTCCTTTGCTATCTATCCAAGAAATAATAAAGGAAAAATTCCGGACTGACGGAAGTTAATGAAAACACATACAAGCATTTATATGAACTATTTAAAGAAATACTTAAAGAAATAATTAAAAATTCTCTAACTTCTCAGAATAAAAAGAGATATTTATTAGTAGAATGAGCAGAAATAGAACTACTCTAATAATGGTTTCTTGTTTTACCTTTTTAACTTTCTAAAAAATAAAGTATTATTACTAACTTTTATCACAGGTAGACAGTTATTCCCATATCTACACTCTTGTGATGACAACTTCATTATTACTTTTAAAGTGAATTGAGGATGGAAATAAAAATAACACTAACGTTCAGCTTTTCACTTTTTGTATTTGCTATCCATCTGACAAAGCATTTTTATATGATTCTGGCTCATTGGGAATACTTTTGGCTCTTGGAGAATAAATTATTAACATACTTATTTTTCATTTGCCTATCACAATAAAACAAAGGAATAACTTCTGTGTTCCTACTGTTCTGCATTGAAAAAGCAAATTTTATAATGATATCAGTCCTATTAAGTATTGATCGTTGTATCATCTCTTATGCAGTTGAAAAGAAAAATGAGTCCCAAAATACACTAGATTTTTTTTCTTTTTTTTTCCCCAGTTGTTTCTGTCAGCACAACAACACAAATATAGAACTATGCAATCAAATACTCTTCAGAAATAATAATGAGTGTGTTAGATATGATGTGTGAAAATTGCCATTAGGCACTTGCATAATGAATTTGTAAAGTCATGCAATACACAGGTATTGGGCCTGTAGGAAATGTTAATGTCTTCTTTTAGAAAGGCCAAGGAATAACATTGCTTAGGAATATTGTTGTTAGAGACATGGTTATCTCTGTTTTCCTTCTGTTTTTTTTTCAGGGCTTTCCTGAGGCAGGACTGAATTATGATGTACTGGCCCTAAGTAGGAGGAGATAAAATGACAATCTGAGATTTACTTTAGAATTCTTTTCACATACTTTGTCGATAATATAAATTCAGTGATATAGGTTAATTACATTGACATGCAAAGCAAAGATCGAATATGTTTTAGATAAATCTTCAGAAAACACAAATAGAATATTTAAGTATCTTATTTATACAGGAGAATAATGACTCAGGTAGTTTAGAAAATATAATAATAATAATGTACCATATCTCTTATAATAATGTACCATATTTACAATCAGTTGGAAAAAAAGGCAAAAACATTTTCTATACTACTTTCATGATACTAAACGAAATAGCATGAAGCCTTACATATAAATATATCATATCATAGTCCCCTGCATCGTAAATTTGATCTCAAAATTCACATCTTACCATATTTAGAATTGATAAAGATCATATTTGGAATTGATGAAGCAAATTAAGTAACTAAAGAAATGAAACACGATCAAGATTACAGACTTTTTGACATACATGCTCACTGGCATATGCAGGTCTAAATATCCAAAAAGTCCATTGATTTTAGATTCTTTCATTCTTATTAGCTCTTTGTTTTAATAACTTAGGTCTTACCTTTTGATAAGATCCTACAAAGGTCATATAATGAAAGCTATGGAGTTTTAAGAATGTTACCTTAATATGATTTGAATTTTCTCAGGGAATGGATACACATTTAACAACCATGCTGAAAGAAAACTGCAATGTGTCTTGCTTAGGATTAGTGATTTGAATTGGTTTTCACAGTGCTGCTCTTCTTCTTTTGAATAATAACAAATGTCCTTTGAACTCTATTTGTACTACTGCTAAAATGAGACTTTTAAGTGTGTATTTAAGTTATTGTAAGGAATGCTATGGTGGTAAGCCCCTAGAAAAGAATGTCTAATTAGTATACAATAGCTACCTACATACATAATGATATTGACATTCATTTTATCACTTCTATAGTTATTTTAATGAGTTTTTAAACACTAACCTGAGGGGGAAAAAACCCACAAAAAGCAACAAAAGTAGAATAACCTTAAATTGACAAAAAAACCTCTGGCATGCTATCTGATCAGGAGCTGAATAAATCTTTAGCAGCTTTAAAGAAAAAAACACTGCTGGCACATTCTGTTCTAGAGAACACTCCCACTCTCTTGCATGTACTTATCAATAGTATCATAATAGTATCATCTTGATTATATTTTCTATAAAAGGAACTAGAAAGGTATCAGATTTTTTCTTTTCACAATAAACTAGATGACCTCTAAGGTGCCTTCCAACCTTAAGCATTCTATGATTCTATGATTCTAATACAACAGTAATTTCATAATAGTCAATTTCTAGCTTGCAGAAAACAAATGAATTTGTCATTTGGGATCTAATTTTCAGTTTGTAAGACCATATAATAAATTTCAAGAGATTTGGAAAGAGTCTCCTTTATGTCAAATATATTCTTTGTTAAATGCTCTAGAAGGGAGTGTTTCTGTGTGTGTATGTTTAATATGATTCCATAGCTTTAGTTGCCAAAGATGATTTTGACACAAACCGACATCTTAACAGTTATGATAACAATTGCCTTTTTCTGTTGAAATTCACTCCAGCATGTGATTAGCTACAGACTATCATACTCAGAAAGCTTTCTTACAGGACATCTGCATGTCCATCGACTTCCCCTTTGTTTCCTGTTCGAGGGTGATTTGATATTTGAATCATATGACTTCTGGTTAAAGGATCTTCTAGTACATAAACTAGAGCATGCATTGTACTGAGCTATTTCTTTAAATCTATAAAATTTTCAAGTTATTTTGAGTTGTTATGAAAGTTTCTCTATTTTGTTCTTCACTTCCTTTAGCTTACTGCATTGTCTGAAAATATGCTTTAATTATTACTCTACATTTTGTTTTTCCACTAAACATCTTTCTTGCATCATCAGAATAAAACTATAGACTAACATTTGCTATGGTATAAGTAAAAATCTGAAAATTTCACAGAATTATTGAATAGTTGAGATTGGAAGGATCTCTAGATATCTCATATATTCAAATACTCCTGCTTAAGCCAGAATCGACTGGAGCAGGTTGTGCAGATCATTTTCCAGTAGAGCTTTGAATATCCCCAAAGATCGAGATTCTAAACAGTTTCATTTTCCAAGAAATTATATTCCAAACTTCCTTCTGAATTTTTATCCATGGGCGGGCAAAAAAAATGAACAAAACCTGTCTCTTTAAGCTGATAAAAGAAAATATGGAGAACAAGCAGTAAGGTTTGTGGAGCAATAAATCTCTCTGTTCATATCCTTATGTTAAGTAATTATTCATTCAGATGCAAAGCAGTTAAAAGGCAGCAGTAATTCTGCCTTACACACATGTGTGGGAAGGGGAGGGAATATGTGGGTATGTGTGCAGGAATGAATGCTCACATGTTGATTTTCCTTTCTATATTCATTCACTTAGAGACATACGGTTCATTTATATAATGTTTCTAAGTTCTAGTCCTGTGAAAGCCTCATAGAAAAAACTGCTGTTTTAAGGTTTAATATTGTGTGTGCAGGAACTGCTAATATTGTTCTAAAATCTCTTGTCAACAAATAACAGCCCTCCTCCCAAACCAGTTAAATTTCTATCTTGATATAGGTCTGTAATATTTCCCCCTTAAAAGCTTAGGTCATTGATTTTGATCTCTTGAATCCACAAGGAATGTCTAGATGGGTTTTCTAGCAGAAGTCTACTGGTCCTGTCGGTAACACTCAAACATTTGAAGGGAAGTTTCTTCCTGAGTGCTACATTTGAAGTCTACTTGTGGGACTGGACACTAAAGATAAATATGGTATGCAGAAAAATAAGAGTTCTAAAACAGAGATGACTTTTTAAGTGAATTTGGCCTTTTTATTTTGGAATTTGAACCATTGAAATTGTGCTAGTTATGTAGGTTGTCTTTCCAAAATAAATTCAGTAGCTTTTGGACAATTTCAAAGTAAAAAATTTATATCTTTTTTCCCTTTTTTTTTTTATGTATATGAGTATGCAAATGAAAATTGTCAGAAGACTTTTAATATAATCTCATATGGCAGAATTTGAAATTAGGTGTGTGTGACTGGTAATGTTATGAGAGTGCTGCTAACTACATCTGCTAACTAAATCTGTAAATTAGAAAATCTTTTGGCTTACTGATCACAGCAGCCTTAAGGAGTTGCCATTAAGAGAAATTATATGTATTGCTAACAACTGTTTCTAAAGCTGTTGACAGAAAGATAGTACATAGTCTCATACCTTAAAGTTCATCTCAGAATGTGATCAGAGTAACATTTTTGATACATTTTCACTCCAATAGCATTAAAATAAATGTAGGGTAACATAAAATGATGTTTATGAAAGTTTAAATAATGATTTTGTGCACTTTATCTACTGAGCCGTTCCCTATTCAAAGCTCTTTACTGTGGTGCTAATACTTTTTCACCACAGTTAGGAATTTTTATTATTTATTTTTAATATTATCTCTGTTTCTAAATTGCAGAGCTTGAAATAGGCAGTATTTCAATTTGTACTAGGAACTTACTGATGTTGGAAAGAGAATAAGTTAGATCGTACTTGATATAAGTATTATCTACAAGGTAGGGTATAAAAAGTGTTATAATGAAGACCTGAACAAGTATTTTTACATGTATGTATTTATGCATACATTTGAGGGCTGTTTAAGCAGAATACTAGAGAAACACCTTAAAATATCTGTCTATTCCTAGATCCAAAGCCAAGAAACTGCTGCCAATTAGGCATTTCCACTAATTTACATTTAATAAATGATTGCCCTGTCATAGTGGTTGGCATGAAGTTCTCGTTTACTTTAGCTGCTCATGATAGGTTATATGTCTTCACAGAGTCAGAATTTTGGGAGGTTTAATATGGAGAGATATTGGACCACAGCCTGGCCCAGGTTGACAGTTCTTGCTATCGGATATTTACAGTCAGTTTAACAAGCTACTTGAACAATCTCCTTGCTAGAAATCCCCCAGGAGAGCACAGCAATAGTATTACAGAGGAAAAGCTGACCTGCTGCTGCTATGGCACTGCAAACGTTCCCAGCTCAGGCAATTTAATTGCTGAGCTCTTACAGCTCCTGAAGTTGTGAAACACTGCAGAAATTGTCTTGCAAGTTTCCTTCTGATGAGTCAAGTCTTCAAATTCCTGTCTTAAGTCCAAAAAAAAAAAAAAAAGAAAGCGAAGAAATAAACATTTATATTAAGAAAGCATTTGTTCATAATTGGTTGGATTTGTTTATCATAGGATCTCGAGAACAAAATTTCCCGAATCTTTCAAAGGAGGTGTGGCCCAAAATAGGAAGTATGAGCCAAAGTTGGACTCTTAGATAATTACCTGCTTAAATACGGGTTTCTTGATATGTGCTTCATAACCTACACTTCAGGGCTCACATCTCAGTCTACCTTGGGAGTCTTTTCCAAGCACAGAAAACTGTGTTGTTCTTTTACCAAGATTTAGGCAGAGGAAAAGCCCAAGCATTTCTGAGGACTTCAGAACTATGTTCAATACCATGAGTGTGGGCAAGGATTATATCTCTCTCTTTCAATATCTTGATAATTTTAGCATCTCCATCTACTCTTTCCTTCTTTGCGCATGGTCTTGCAGGGGTGTGGCAGGCTGAAAATTCGTGAGTCCTGGTGTTACAGTGCAGTTTCTAAGACTAACAGAGCAAACATGCTGAACTTGACACATAGCAGCTCAGGTAAACTCCAAAATCATTAATAATTTCAGAATATGCTACAATAAAAGTAGGAGACCAAGGTTTTATTTTCTTTGTTCTTTTTTAACCAGAGATTACAGCTAGTTTTCTAGTGTATATTTAAATCCTGATCCAGTAATTGACGTGACTCCTAATTTCTTTGGAGCTGTAATAGCTACTAAATACAGTACTGAACTTTTGCAGGTACTGAGCATCCAACAGATTGCATTAGCTTTTCATCTAGGAATGCTGAACTGGTAATAAGAAGAGAAAATCCACAAATTCTAAATGTCAATTGAAATATATCAATAACAGTTCAAGCGTCTAAATAGAAGTATCCAGAAGGAATTTCCCAGATGATCAAATCAAAATCAAATCAGAATCAAAAAGGTAGTTAATCCAAAGTAGGTCTGCATATTCTTTGAATATTTGGAAAACACTGACTGAATTTTTTATCTCTTATTTTCCTTGCATTGAATGCCATCAAGAACAAACTACATTTGTGTGTAATTCACACACACATAGATGTATATTTATGTAAGTATGTATATGTATGCATGTATATATGTATTTGGCAATGGAAGTTAACATCTGAAAAACAAATACAATCTAGATACTCAGTTATTTTACTAATAAGTTGTTACAATTTAAAAGTAAATGTTGTCAAGATAATATTATTTTTTTAAATATTCTGCTGAAGTATTCTTTGAGACAGTTTAACTCATCTTTCTTTTAATCTGATCCAGTTTACTCATATTTAATCTCATTCATCCCTGCTGAAACTGTGAATGGAGCTACAGTAGAGATAAATTTAATCTACCAAGTACATGTTCCTTTTTTTTTGCTCAGTTACTGATGTTCTTGTTTCAAATATATGGATAAATTTAATTTCAGCTGGGTAGTAGTGAGTAGAAACTGGCAAACACTTCAGTCAAGGGAATTGTCTTTCTCTTTTTCAGCCTTGACCAGACCTTAGATTAGTAAATCATACTGTACTTCACAGTATGTACTTTGTACACAGTAATCGTTTTTAATTCTTTAATGTCTCTGAAGCAAATGATCCCCATGTAAGAAGATAGAAGAAGCTAATGTGAACCCGTTCCTATCTCTAATCTGAAACTCTCATGTGTCATTTCACTTTTCGCATATCAAATATAAAATATGAATATTGTAAATGTGATTTCCTAGCATGGCTTTATAAGATTGATTGGCGTAGCATTTCTATTTTTCTCTTTTAGTCCTTTCAGCCTACCTTGTGGAATTTGTTGATGGAAAATCTAGCAATATAGTGAGCTTTCAATGTAATTTATTATCCTTCTTAGGCTGTCTATAAATATCCTAAATAAAACTTTGGCATCAACATCAAAGAACTAAAATATTTCTTCTGTTCTGTCTAGCTATTCCATATTTCATGTGTTTGAAGTTAATGTGAATGTGATATTCAAGCTTAATAAATGTATAGCAAAGAGAAAAGTAAATGTCAATAAGCTTCATTGAACACTTTCATTAAATGCTTTGTTCTGTAAAAAGACATCTCAAAGTTAGAGATGCTGTAAAACCTCTATGCCACCATTACATAATTGTTTATGTTACAAAGATCTATGATTCTCTATAGATTATGCTAAAGAACTAAGTTATTCTAAAGAACTAAGCTATTCCAGTTTATTAATAAAATCTTTAATGTATTAGTATTGTCCTTATCACTGAAGGCTTTTTCAGCTATCTGCTTCTGTCATCCTTAAATTGCACATGCTATGTATGTACAATGAAAAGAAGATATTGTAAGAAAAGGGACAGAGTGATTTTTTCTATTTTGTTAAAACCAAAATTGTACTAATTAAAATCTTTTCTCCCCTTTTTACTATTTTCAAATAACTGTCTAGCTAACAGCTATAGTAATGAAAGCACATTGTCCTCTCTGTATCAAAGTTCCATATATTACACCTGTGTTTAAAGAATATTTTTATCCACACAGTCTGTATAAAAGAAACTTCTAATAGTGCATATAATAACTCTGTCTCGGACTAGCACTCAGGTTTCCAGCAGCCTATCTTCCTAAAGAGAGAAGAGGAACAGCCGTGGATTATACCATTAAATTCCCTATACCAGATTGGGATTGCTAGAGGGAAGACATGGTCATCCCTGCAGCCCTTCCCTCCAGGGTCTGTTTCCAAGTCTTTTGGCAGGGCAGCATCTGGAAGGGGTCAACTGCTCCTTTCACAGAGGCAGCACACAGCCCATCCAGACTGGGGTGGCTCCAGCTGAAAAGCACTGTGGTTATGGCAGCTGGAGGAATGCTTTTTTTCGTACTTTGGGAAGGACTATAAATAGCAATAGTTCAATAACTCTCAGGCTGCTGGGAAGCCCTTGGTGAATGTAAGTTTCTAAAGGCATGTGCTACATTAAGAACCAGCATACACATACATCTACCTAGGTTCCCTTGGTGTAACCTTAGTGCAGCTGTGGAGTGCATCAGCCTAGATAAATCCTGCCAGGCATATGTTTGAAATCACCAGCAGCTGTGGGTTCCTGGAGCAAGTGTGCTGGAGAATAGTCCCCCTGCTGAAAGCCAGCAATGCTGCGGCTGTAACTTTGAAATAGCGTTGTGCATTATTTCCTCCTGTACACTTATACAGGCATGGAAAAGCCAGCAGTAGGAAACCCTTGAAAATGGGTCTCTATTTCCTAAAGAGGTAAATTGCTTTTGCTTTACCAAAGTATGTGTCTATGTAAATGGCATTTATCAGGGAGAGTTAACATTCTGCCAATTCACATATTCTCACATTTCCCTACTAATCATTTGTTTGAAAGTTAAAATTCACAATATCTTTTCTTGGCTATTAAAATTCTAATCCTTTGAATCAATGTAGAACACTAAAAAATGGCTCTTATACTGCCAGATGCACCTGACTAGGTCCAAGAACACTTCTGCTAACCTCCATGGATTTATGCATGAATGGATTGTCATGATTAGCTGCTCTTTTTAACTGTCAGAGAAGCAATTTTAAATTTAGAATTGGCAACAATACAATAATTAGATTTTAATCCATGTGAATTTTAATTGTAATGAATCTTTAGGCCAAATATTAAGAAAGACTTTAATGTTTAAGTCAGAATTCAGGTGAACTTTAGGTGCCTGAGAAGACAACTGTGATTTTAAAAAACTCCCACTGAAAAGAGGTCCTGAAAACTGCACAGACCTCTAAACAAGGTTTCCTTAGCTCAGAGATCTACTGATCCCTGTGGAGCTGCCTCTACAAATCGCCAAGTGCACTTTAGTCCTGACAGGACTTAGCAGCTCAACACTCTTCTCATATCTCTGCCAACTGGAATCCAGAAATCAGGTATATTGTTGTCTCTCTCCATGACAGTGTCCCAAGACCTGGGAGAATTCCCTCTTTCAAACATCAGCTTGATAATCGCTTGCTTGTAGAACATGACTGAGATATATTCTTCTCTTTAGCTCCTCAACTCCCTTCTGATGGTTTCTATACTCACAGATTTATAATAGTGGAATCATCACTTCTCACCTTTTGTTTGACAACTTGTGCTCCCATGTTGCAGGAAGGGAAATGTCAGCAGCGGTGGGATGTTGTCAGCCCTTTCTTTGTAGCAGGTTCAAGGGGTTAGAGTCATCTAGTCTAGTGCTAGGTTCACAGAATTCATGTGATTCTGTAGCAAAAAGTGTATAAATGACTGGGTCTATGATGTTAAAATTAGATTGTGTTGTTTCATACTCCTTTTTTAATTTTAGGCTATAAAGATCCTCTCCTGAATATCCCATGTGATTCCCATGGCATGCCATAACATCAACAAATAGATCTGGGTGAACTTTTTCAGTCATTTATTGATGATTTACTACATCAGGTGG
>JAVCKT010032104.1:0-18239 GCA_032273925.1 Rhynchotus rufescens | reverse complement strand
GTCAGATCCCACTTCCTATAGCAAGATATATTGTCATCTTATTGCAAGTGAATGCATCATATAAAATACCAGTCCCTTTGGTCCTCATTTCTACCAGTAAAGGTAGTCTAGATACAAAAATCATACTTTTGATCATTTGCATATAATCAGGATATTTCTATACTCCCTTGCTAGATCTAAATCATATTCTTCTGTTTTGCTGACACAAACATCCCTTTAGCAAGTGATTGTGGTCTTGACCAAATGAGTATGAACTCCCCGTTGCAGTAGGCTGTAGGAAAAGCAGGATTACAAGCTTACTTCATACTGGATGTTACCTTCCCCCCTCCCCTCCTTTGCATATTGACAATGACTAAGTCAAGCACCAGCAGAGCATGTAGACTGTTGTAAGCAGCACACAGACAGCTATTTCCTTTCAGCAACATTTTCCCTTTAGTCTCTAGAAAGATACATCCATTTTTATTTTCTTCCAAGATATGACAGGGGGATAAAGAGACTGCAAGAGCCTCAGACACAGCACTTACTGGTATTGTGCTGTTTCACCAGGCTATTTAACTTACGGTGACATGCAGGATAGGGGAAGACCTTCTGATATGCAAGGTCATTCCTGAACCACAAATATTATTACCAAGAGCCTGAAAGTCCCTAAAATGTCATGTCAGAAGGCATCTGTCACTAGTTAATGGAAATTATAGATTGTTATTTTAAGACCTTATTTCTCCCCTCTCCCTGCAATTTCACAAAGATTAAAAAATAAAGACTCATAAATAAATCAATGCAAGGCATATCACACCCAGTGCAGGCAGGCCTGCAGGCACATCGAGCTGTGCCTTAGATCCTAAATGCAGCACCTGGGCAGGGGGAAGACATCGAATAAGAGAGGAAGAGGGAGGTTGCTCATTAAATAATTATGGCTTTTAGTCTAAATTGCTAAGTAAAAGAGTCACTGCATGTTTAGCAGCTGCTGCTGTGTAAAACTAAATCCAGTAAGATACCAGCATGTTCCTCTTTTCCTCCCTGCTGTACTTCATAAGCAGGAATTCCGTGATCAGACAAGCATCCACTGAACAGCTGGGCACAGTTTGCCGATTTTACAGCAATCAGTGATCACTGAACCCATGAAGTTCTCTTCCGAAACCAGAAACACCAAAATAATATTAATAAGCTTGCAGGGATGAAAGAAAATTCTTCCATCTGTTCACATATTTTTATCCTTTTTATCCCTTTTAAACTGCAGTTTGAGTTAGGTATTTTAGGGAAATAGGAAGAAGAATCATTTTCATCGCTTGATTTCCTCCTCATTTTATGGTTATAGAGGAGACATCTTATTTGGTCTCCTAGTTGCTTGACATTTTTGGTGAGCAACAAAAGCGAATCAAATGTTAGCAAATCCTGTCATATATTATGATAGGCTACATTTCAACAAAATCTTCTAGCTTTTATAAAACACTTGGTCTGTGGATCTCAAAGCTCTTTGTAAGGAAGACTTAAAACTGCTTTACAGGTGACAAAGCATAAGTGATTTGACCATATGGAAGCAAGCCTCAAAGTCAGAGATAACAAAAGAAATCAAACTTCCTAAGCTTAGGTCTAGCCATCTGTTCACCTACCAACTAAATCTTTCATTCTTTCATGACACAAAAATAAAAAATTGGTTTTCCTTTGAATACAGAGAAAGATGGCATAAGAGTAGCATCAGTCATTCCTTCAAAATCTTGCTTTTAGGGAAATATTTTTCATTATTTACTTTGAAAAAGATATGCTATAAATAGAAAGAGCAATAGGACAAAAAGCCCCCCACACTCTCAGCATCTACATACAGTTGTGACCTTTTCAAAGCTTAGGATATCTCAAATATCCAGACTGATATTAATATATTTTCCCCAGGGCTGTATTGGCATAGATCACCATAACTTTTAAACTGTGAATCATGGTACTTCAAAGTTGTGGTTTGTATCCTGGATATGGTGCCAACAATTAATCCAGTTCTGCAGGGGTTAATAGGGAAATTTGATCCTTTATATTGCCTTAGGAAATACCCAGTACATTCCTGATTAAAGTGACAAAATGCATCAGTTCAGAAAGGGTGAAATTTATCCTTGCATAGCAGGCTAACAGAAGACCAGCGTGTCACTCAAGTCCCACTTAAGCTCTTAAAATAGAGAAGTAAAGCTTTTGAGGATGGGCAGCATATTTGTAGATGAAATTCAATGTTAACAAATTGCACAATAAAAAGAATAACGTCACACACACAGGCACTGCAATATTTCTAGAACAATCCGTTAAAAAATCTGCTACATAATATTGCAACAAGACTGCTCTTGCTCTGCTCCAGTACAAAAATGTATCATCATAACATTCCTGTTGGACCCATCAAGCCCTATGGTGCATAACTCTAATTGCAGTATACAATACAGATATAGCCAAGGTGGTTTCAAATTAGGCAAATCAGGTATCAGTCTGACCACAGCAGTCTGGAGCCATGGGTAGAAACTGCAGTGTAAACATATCCAAAGTTGAACCAGAGCTGAAAGGCTACCATTTGGCGTTTACAGTGCCAAATGGCATAAGATTTTTGGACAACACCCAAAATGGATCTAAAAGGCCGGTCACTTACCATTTTGCATCTTGCATAAAAAACTAAATATGCAATTACACTTAGTTTTGGAATAATATCATTTCTTCCATACCTTCTCCTAAATTCAGAGGTGTTTAGGCTTCAGTTTTTACTTAAGTTTTAAGTTTTACTTATAACTAACAGTAGATCTGTTCAATTGTGCATGTTTCACCTACATGAGTGTTTACTAATGAAAATAACAGAAAATTAACATCTTCAAGGTCTTCTAAAGAAAAGGATATACAGCTTTATAAAGCCTGATTCAGACAGCAGAGATCGCAGGGAAGCAACCAAGTCAGTAAACCTCAAATGAAGGACTATCCTTATTTTCTCAAGGATTTAATTCCAGCAAGGAACTGAACTAGTGACCTTCACTTCCTTACCTCCTCCTGCCAGATAAACTAAACCCTGTCCTACAGATTTTTATCAAGGTTTCTCTCAAAAAGTAGTAGTCAGGTTTGAACAAGAGGCCAATCACAAGAATTAAGTCTAAAGGTCATTTTTATACGAGAACTGTAAGTACTTATAAACTTACAACAGAGGCGATATCCAAACTGTGGCTATTACATCAGTATAGAAATAAGCTTGCTGTAACTTCAGAGAAAATTTACTTGTGGAAAGAAAGTGGTAAAGATCACAAAAAGGCTTTTCCAAAAGCGAAACGAGTATGAACCTACTTGCAGAAAACATGTGATATCTAAATCACTAGACACCAAAACATATCCTTTGTGCGTGTGCAAGCTTTTAAGTTAACAACCATGCTTGAAAAGAGGGAATACAGTAAATAAGCCTTTTCCAGAGTTTAAAATCTACACTCTCTGCTTTTATTATAGAGGGTCAAATCTGTAACTAGGGTAATTCATGCAGCTGTACTGAAGTCAAAGGCTTTCAACCAAGTGATGCCAGTTGAGGACTTGGTCCATAAAGATCATATTATCTTTCTTTCATTCAGCCTAGAATAAGAGAAACTCCACTGAGGCTGATGGGATACCTATTCTGACTCCAAGGAACATACTGTTGCGCTGCATTTTCTATATAGCAGCATACACTTAAAAGAAAACTCTAACCTCAGAACAGTTGTGAAAAGTTTGAGATTCCAGGCTTCATGATCTCACAAGACCATGAAGTTCATAATGGTAAGTGAGCCTAACACCTAACACCATGATGCTCAACTTGCAACAGCGGTAAGGATCAAGACTTCTCCATTCCCTCTGAAATCCAAGCGTGGATTGTTTCAGCACGTTTTTCAATAAACCAGTTGCTTTCAAATGCTACAGTTCAATCTGACAAAGCTGCTGGCATGGCTGGGAATCAAGCTAAATCCAGATATACCCAGCAGCAAAAGTTGCCACAGGGAAGGGGGAAGAGAAATAAATAAGGGACAAATAAACAAATGGGTGTGCACTAAGGTGATCCTATACCACTGACCTGCTGAATGCCAGGCAAAGTACAGATTTTATAGAGTGATTTTATTCAGTGAAATACTGAATTTACACCAAGGGGAAAGGAAAAAAAAGTATAGCAAGAACAAAATTCTGACTTACTACTACTACATAATTTTCATATAAAGCAATCTCTGAACAAAATATAAACCATGCAATCCTGATGAGCAAGGAGAAGTTTAGATTCCCACGGAAAAAGAGTGCACTACTCTTTTGTAGATTTTCCTGTAGAATACTATTGTATCGAAGACAACTAAAAACACCGGGATGGTAACGTGTCATTTTAAAGCCTATGTTTAAATACTTCTAACTTGTATATGAATTGGCTAACATTATTCATCTTCCAAAGTGTTGCTGAAATGGCACATCTATGCTACTCGACAGCAGAACAAATATTAGGTTAGCAAAGATTGCATAGGTCACATTATCAAAGACATCTAGGAACAGAGGCAGTAACAGGGTGAGCTTTAAACACTTTCAGATCTCAGTACTTTGTGAGTTAGATCATAGGAAATGGAAGAAAAGCATGTTTCACCACATGAAGGTATATCAAGCTACTGATGCTATATTCACAGGTACTTCTCCATTGAGGAAGGAAGTCTTTGGGATTCAACTTCTAGGATACACATACAGATCACACTAGGATCAAACCAAAGGTCTATCAGATTCTACAGTCCCTTCCCAACAAGAGCCATAAACCTTCATAAACTTTTTTTTTTTTTTTTAAAGAAAAATCACAATTTGAGACTTCTGATGGGGGGAAAAAACACTATTTATAGCAAAATGGGGAGCGGGGAAGTAAGGCTATATTTTACCAGTTGAAGTATGACTCATTTTCCTCAACCCATTCTCCTAGTCTAGTAACTCAAACATTTTAAGGCTTTGAAATTGCCATAGGCTTGAGGCAAAACTTCATTCCTGAAAAGAAATGCAGGGAGCTGAAATGACTCTGAAGTGGCCTTACACATCAGGGTAAATTTCACTCTTCGTTAATTACATCAGCATAACAGAGTATAGAAAAAAAATTAAAAATACTCATTTATAACTAAGGATGTCAGCTCATTTTAGGACAGTAGTAGGCTCCACAGAAGCATGGGTCACTTTGTTCACATAGCAGTGAGTAGTTCCTACTTCTACACAGAGCTACACATATCACTTGAAAGATGTAAGACAATAAAAACTGTGAATTCCTTTATCATGTCTTTTGCTCTGTTACCATTTTAAAGGATTTAATTAAGACTGTTGTACCACACCCTGATACATGTTAGAAAGGACTTTTGCTTAGGTTCTTCAACTGCAATTTGGCATTTTAAGGTGGTTTAAAAAAAAAAAAAAAAAAAAATCTAACAGGCCTAATGCTTTTTTTAAACAACAACAGCATTCTAGTTGGCAATAACTCATTTTTCTTCTGTCTAGAGGAAATAATCAGCAACCTGATGCAGCCACGCGTTAGGTAGTCTTGTGTTTGAAACCACAAACAAAAATAAAACAATCATGTTGTGGAGTAACTGACAGTTACTCACTTCAATAAGATCCAGTGACTCCTCAACCTCTACTGCCATTCTGTATTCTGTAATGGTTAAAAGACAGCTCCATGGAGATGAGAGCTGTGAGCTTCCACCATTTCATGATCCAGAATCTGCTTCTGTTCTTATTTTTATGCCAATATCTCCACTTAATTCAGTGTTTTTTTTCCATATTTGCAATTTACAGTAGAAAAAGTCTACCTAAACTTCTATTTTCAAGATCAAGAATATCACAGGTTTGAGAAGAGAAGGAGATTATTGCTTATTTCTGGCTTTCCCATTACATTTTACTTCCTGTCACTTTGTGTTAACCACAAGTATTAAAAGTTATATGTCAAAGGGGCAACGTCAAAATTAGAGTTTTTTGAGTGGATCAGATTCTGCAGCTCAAAGGGCCACAAACTTCTGTTGGATGACCTCCACAGTTGATAGAACGCTGCTACAAAAGAAACATCAAGACTTTTCCTGCCCACTTAGAAGCAACATGGTTGAAACACTGTCTTTTCCAGGGTGTTTCTCAGCTGGTATATATGTCTCTTGATAATTACATCAGAGGTGACCAGAAACCTTACCCAGCAAGGCCACAGATCTGCATCATGCACAGAAAAAAAGTTCAACCACATAATGAGAAAAGGTCTCATACACCATGACCATTGTCTATTACCAACAGAAGTCCAATGTATTTGACATCCTAAAGCTTTTCATTCATCTCTCCCATTACTCTCATTCACTAACTTCATTTTGCAGACACATAGTAGGTCTCAAACATCACAGTCAAGTATTGGTCCTTTCTAAAGGAATTTTAGCTGAGATTTTCCCTTAAAATTGTAGAAATTATCATTTGTATTTAGTGTGGGTTTTTTATTATTATTATTTTAAAAACAACTTCAGGCTTTCATCATAACAAAATTGTCTGCTTTCTTATAAACACAGCATATTTATAAAGCAATATAGTTGAAGATATGACACAACTTAGACACGTGCTGCAACAAAAAGTGAAATCAAATGCATCCCTAGTGCAACTTGAAAAAACTAAAAGAAAAAATAAAAGCCACATTTAATTCTAGCTTACCATTCCCAAAATAGTAAGGAGTAATATTTCACTTCATCTTTCTGAACTCCCTTTTTGTATTTAGTACTAAAAATAGATCTTAAGTTGAACTCAAATGATAGTTGTCTTGCATTAGAAAAAGTATAAATTTCACTTCTAGAGCATTGATGGAGAGGAAGTTCTAACATTTCTGCTGAAATATTGTTTCAAGCAATAACGTGCAATATAACCATCATTAATGTCTCTAACACAGACTTAGAAGGTTGTCCCTTTAAAAAAAATTATTTCATATTTCAATTTTAAGTTCATCAGCAGCCTCCTCAGAAATGCCTGCATTCCTAACAATCAGTCAGTCTTCAGAACAACCCATTAGCCTCTCCACCCACTTCACACCGACCTATACCCTTTCCCAGCAATAGCTCTGGGAGCTGAAGCTTATTCAAATAGCCTTTTTAAATATCACTTTGCCAAATAAGACCTGTTATTATGAACTGGGTGCATTTATTAACCTTGCTTTGCCTTTTACATTCCAATCTCAAATTTAGGAGGGGGCGGTGGAGAGGTAAAGACTAGAAAGAAGCAGAGATCTGCAACTTTATGTAGCAGCTTAATTCGAGCATGAGGCCTTTTGAAATGTTTCTCTATCAGTCTGCAGAATTTCCAGAAGCTCAGAAATACACACACAAAAAAAGAGAAGCCACCACCAACACCAAAAAACACCAGAGGGCTGTTGCCACTAGAAAAATGAAACTGCTGCATTTTAACACTGCAGTACAATCAGTACAATTTCATCAGCTCTACAGAAGCTTAAATAAAACTGACCGCGTTATAAACCCTTTGCAAGTACAACACACAGAATTATACTACATAGGGAGATACTGCTCAGTGGCATTTTGCTTTACAGATCAGGAACACATGTCCTTAAGGAAAGCAGCAACAGAGTAAGTGTGGCCACAAATTGTCAAAACAGAAACATCAGCAAAATTTGTCTGTGTTATAGGATAGTTAAAATAGCTTTAGTGATAAACTGCAGCCACAGATTTCAGCACATGTGTATCAAGATAACGATAATCAAAAAGCAGCAAATGGAAGACAAATACAGTATAAAAAGACATCACTCCTCCTCTGCACCAGGAAAAAAAGCAGCCTCTATACTAGGTGGTGAAAACAATTCAATGAAGAGAGACTATTTACATGGATATACACTAGCTAAAAATGGTAAATATGTGCCTGAAACAGAGCTATTCCACAAACTGCAGTAATTATGGTTTTTCCATATTGCCCAAAGTATGGATACTATCATGCTAATTCTATCAGCCCCTGAATGGAGGTCTCTAAGTCTAGTTTTAGATGAGAGCATTATTAAAATCACACAAAAGGGAAAAACAAACAAACAAAAAGACGCTAACTTGCCATCCCATTGAGTCAATGGCAGAGCCAGTCAGGGCAAGGGAAGACCGAGATATTCTTCTGTGCGTAGATTACCTTCTAAGGGCACAATAACACAAACAGACCTGTTCAACACAAGTGTCTCTAGTACTACTACCCTATCACGCTGTTAGAATTCCACATTATTTTACAAAGCACAAATACAGATCAAACTCTTTGAAAACCTTTAATTCAATGGGAGCTGAAAACCACAGGATAATCTTTCACAACAAATTCTGAATTCCAAAAGATCAAAAATAGGTCAGCATTTTGGAAACAAAGGAAAAACCCAACCCTAATACAAAGTCACAGGCACAGTAAGTGTGCAATGCATTATGCATACAAATGCTTGGCTTACACAGACTTCTGCCTGACGTTCAGTTTGTCCACTGCAGCAAAACAAGGGCAGAACTCTCACTAGTACAAGTGAACAATCTGGGTGAAGATAAGGAAGCAGACTTCTGCACAGGACAAGGGTCCTAGTGCTCTCATGCACTTAATCCTCATCCAGCACACCTATTTTCAGGGCTGTATTTGGCAGGAGATACAGCAGTGTATCTTTCTGAGGCAAAGTCACTCCTTCAATTATTATGTAGACATTTTTTCCAAGATTCTTTGCCCCATTGTGCTTACAATTCCCACCAGTTGAATAAAGAGAGACTAACATGTGTAACAGATTTCTCCACCTTGGTGAACTCTTCAGAAATTTCCAGTACACTTGAGCAACAACAAAAAATAAACAAAACCCACATTTGCTTTTCTAAGAAACATTTTTACAGATCCTCAAGAAGCAGTCCATGGACCACCTGGTTTCCCAGGTCACAGGCTCTACATTGCTGAGTAAAAATAACTAAGTGTTCATGATGCTGAAGAGTCTATCAGCTGTCACTCATTTAATTTAATGGCGATAAGAACAACTCCAGAAACCATGCCTACTGCTGCAGCATTTCCCCTAAGCAGGAAGGGCAACCTGATAAGATGACGGCTGTCCCAACCATACTTGGCTATTGCTGTCCCTAGCTAAAGCACAGTAATACCAAATGCAAGGCTTTTTGTACATGCTGAACACCACTGGAGATGAGTGGTTTCCATACATGCATGTGATTGCTTACTTTTAGCAGTAGATTTTCTCCAGTATTCCAATATTTGCCTGCCTTTAATTTCCCATCAGCTGAGCAGACAGACTTCCGCTTTAAGGATGAAAGACAGTAATTTGTAAAATGCTGTGTCCATATTTTCAGTTTGAATTGAATTTGCTTACAGTATCAATCCATTTTGTGCTCTAATTTGTTTAAATATTCACTGCAGAGGAGATATATTCCTAGGCTCCTCTTAACTAGAACACTGCCAGAGGTCTGCCTCCACTATCAATGAGGAACTTGCTTATGGGTCACAGCCCACTCAAAAATTTGAGCAAGGTCTTGAAGCCATGGGCATAACTGGAGTAGGGAATTTGTTCTGGTAATGTCTTCAGCACAAACAGTAATAAAGTGATGTAATTTCACAAATACAAGCAGTGAAATAAGCCACAAACCCTGAATAAAAGCAGCACAGAAGAGAACCCAGAAACATTCTGGCTAGATTTTTTAAATAATTACCAATTTTAATCAAACTTCACTATTTAAGTCAGTGGGAAGTCTCGGGGGCGGGGAAAAAACGGATGATACTGGTTTTAAAAGCTAGTGAGAGAAAAACCAACCGCTTATGGCTGCTGTTGCTTGCAAAGCAGGAAGATTCTTAAAAGCTGTGCCACTCATGGCCACGCCTTTTCAAAAAAAAACCAAAACAAAATGCCTGTGTTTAATAGGGCAATGGCACTTGTGTCATCGCCAAGTTCTACTATAATACTTGGCTTTGTCTTTGGTGACCATTGCTGTACAGACCGGCATCGTGAACGCACAAACAGCTCTCAGTGTTCCTCTCAGCTTTCTGCAAGAAAAGACTACTTCAAATAGTGCCACTGTACCAAAATGGATACACAGAGGAAATGCAGGGAGGGTTCCCTTCTTCCCACACTCCGATCACTGAGCTCATCTCGCAAATAGAGTCCTGCCTCTAGCCTCCATCCGCCCTGCTTTGCATTGCTCCAGCAACAGAAATAAGGCAGGAATCCAGTTTGTTAAGAAGGGTAGGGATTTCCTCTGCATTAGGGAACCTCACTGTCGTTTAGTGCCACTCTTCCTTACCCATTTTGGGGCAAGGGTCTTAGCCAAGGTGAGGAGCAACGTGTGAAGAACAGCTGTGCGCCAACAATTCCAATTTGCCATAGCAGTGGACTCCTGTCATGAGCATCATAACCAAATGCAGTTCTGAGAAACTGTGCTGTGGAAGCAAAATTTAGATGTTCGGGCAGATAGCCTGCAATTCCCCCCTTGGCTTTGCAATACACTAACCAATTTTAATTCACTTTGACAGAGGAAGGGAAGTCTCAAAGATTCTGTAAGTTTTGTGGGAAATGCTGAATGTCTGGTAGAAAGACATACACATCTATGTTCCCATAAAGGAAAGGGCAGTTATAATTTAGCTTACTGTATTCTGACAGCAAGCAAAAAGGCAAACAACCAACAGTGACAGCTCCAATTCTTACTCAAACCCTTTCCTAATTCCTTAATTTTAGGAAGAGGTGGCACTTTATTAAAAGGATCCCACACAGCCACTGGATGAAACTTACTTAGGGCAAATGGTCAGCAACATCCATGAGTAACCCAAGCCATAGGTGGCATGGAATAGGCATAAAGCATAGGAAATATTTAAACATGCCATATAGCGTGTTTCGCTCTACAAAGGTCTGAAACTTAAAGTTATATCTTCACCTACTAAAGTTCAAGTTTGAATTCAAATGCTTGCATTTAAGTATTCTTGGCATAGTCATGTGCTAATTTAGCTCAACCGCTAGCAGAATGAAATACTGTAAAGAAAGCTTTTTCCTGATGAAACAATCTGAACTGTCTTGCACTTTTAAAAGCAAATCATAATTCACTGTAAGCTTATGTTTAACTGCTAACACACCATTACTCGTCTTTCTCAGACTATACTGTCACTGTATTAAGGAGTCAAAATCATGAACCTGGGCTACAGTGTACATCATCCTGGACAAACACAACAAAATCCTGCCCTTCCCCTAGTTCCTCAGGAGCTCCAAGTAAAAATACAGAATCTACACTGACAGTCACATAAACATATACGTAAGGAAAAAATGAAATAAGAGAAGCCATGAAATTCTATCAAAATTTTATGCTGTGTCAATATGAAGACCTGGCATGCTTCCATCTTCAGCTGAAGGACAGTTGTTCAACCTTGAACAGATCTAAACAAAGGTCCAGGAATAGGCTTCAGAGGGACAATGGAAAAGCAACACATTTGTGGTCCAGACCAGCTTGCTTCACTCACATACCAGCTCTTCTATTACTTCTGTTCCAATCAATAGTGCTTTTAATAGCTAAATGACAAGGGGATTGAGCTTACAACACACAAGGCTGAATACATAGAAGAATGACCCTGCAGAGCTCATTAATACATACATAACATAGATATCATTAAAAATATATATATGCAATCTCACAAATTTTTCTCCACTATGAAGCATACACTGCCAAATGGTAGCAAGGCAAATCTGCAAGAGCCTCAGGATATCAAGAGAATATATTGCTTGGTAAGTAGAAGCAGGCAGCCAGGAGAGCACTTACTAAATGGATATCTGAAAACTGTTTTTCCATCAACTTTTTTTTTTTTTTTTTTTTTTTTTTTTTAAAACACTTAAGTTAGGCACTTTACTGGAAGCATCATGCCTACAGTCCTCAGGAACAGAGTTGGAACACAAAAATATATAGCGTTTCCATACCCTAAGCTGCTTGATGATGGCTTGCCTTTCTCCCCTGTTAACCCATTTACTTTCAGCTAACAGTACAAATCTCAGGACAGAGATTTTACCCGCAGACTCCCTCAAGTTGGTCACTGGAAATCTGCTTATTCCATAATCCTTCATTATAGAATCTGTGACTATCAGTGGACGGCAGTCAGATACAAAACTGCAGCAGTAAACTAAACATGGAATGAGTCTCCTCCAAGTCTACTCTCTCACTCCTTCCACCATCCCAAATTAAAAATCATGTATTTTTGGCCTTCAGTAAATAAACAAGCGCAGCAAATATCAAAACATAAATGCGAAAACAAGATATTTTTTCTATTATTACCACCCCAGCATTAAGCAACGAACATGAAAAAAACTGAAAAAACTATCATGAAAAAAAGTTTAACTCAATGTAGTGTACTTTTTTGAAGACGGCCAACACAATTCCCTATGTTCAACCTAAATTCCTTTTAAAGGCTTTTTTGTTTTTGTTTTCCTTCTCCCCTCAAAATCTAAGTAGGAATGATGAAATCTTTTGTGTAAATTATCTGTGTATTTTTTTCTCTGAATTTTATCACTAATGGTTCTGGTATATAAACAGAACAAAAGAAATAAAAATGTTAACATTCCTATTTAAAATTAAATCTAGAGTAAGTCAAATGGAACTTGGTGAACATTATTAAAATATTCCAGAAGTTTCCATTTGAAATTAAATAATTTTGATTCAGTCATATTTGTACTTCTTTCAAAATACCCTTCTGGAAACTTTGCATCCTTCAAGCACGGGTGCTCCTGGGAATCATTTTGAAATGTTGCAGAAAATTAAATTTTCAATTTGCACATGCAAACATTAATGTTGGAATTACTTGCACAGCTATCCAAATACAGACGAGCTATGTGACATATCCAGACTACACAAGAACACTACTCAATCTTTAAATATTGATTAAGCACAATTAATCCATGAATGGTGCAAAACAGTGTGAGGGGAATTTGCCCAAAAATCTAAAATAAAAACTTAAGGAAGTTACTCACTACTTACAGACACTGCAGATGAAGATAGCTCAAGTTGATTAAGAATTCTGTATATAGCAAATTATTCATGTTAGTCTACAGATCAATATGAATGTTTTATAAAAACAGAACTGTCCCATTTTGAGTTCTATGTGATCTCCTCATCTTTATAATAAGCAAAACAAGTGGTATTACAGTTTAGGACTGTTAAACACCTTGGACTTGCTTATAACAAGCAAAAACTAACACCAAAATCTTCTTTGGGATATTTCTTAATGCAGCAGCCCATGAAAAACATTTCTTCCTTATTATGTGCTCTTCTTCCTACTAGCATCAGCTCAACTTAAACTGACTTAACAAGGGCAACTTACAATATCTCAGCATTTAAAGAGAGATACTCTGTACTCTGAGCATCCATGTGTCTGCATTGACTCCAGCTCTAATGAAATCCACATCCATGTTTCTGTTTCTTCTTATTTGGGCTGCTCTGCTACATGTATTATCTGTTATTCATGCAACGTCTCTTCTACTGAATTAATGCAGTAGGCATTAATTCCAAACTTATTTCCATTAAAATTTCTTCTGAAAGCTAGATTTCCTTCCCATCTAACACTTGTTCTATATTCCTTGCCTTTAACTTCGATTAGGGTATCAACACTTATAAACAACAGCAACTATTAACTGACTCTATGAATCTGACAAAGTCAAAGATTCCTCAAAATATAGCATATAAAATAAACATACAACATACTGAAAAATACTGCAGTGTTGGGAGAATCCAAATATTGACTGGTTACACCATTGTAATTTACAAAAGCAACTGTAAGCACTCACTCAAAATGCTGTTTGCTATTCTTATGGAGCCACAGGTTTTCCAAAGATCAGAAGAAATTCTTTTCTAGAGGTAAACTTGATTAAGAAACATTTTAAATTTCTTCAGCCTCTCTCATCTTTCCACTCTAAGCTTTCCCAGTACAGTAGTACTAAAAGCCATTAATGTAGTGACACAAAGAGGGGAAAAAAAAAACAAACAAAAGAAAATCTTAAACAGTGCAAGAAGGATATCTGTGAAATCACCACTTCCACAGTTTCTGTGGATGTATTTCAATGACTTTTAGAGGAAAAAAGAAAAAACTAAAGGTCTGTTTCAACAGGTTTGGGATAACATGCTATTAACATTGAGATAAAAGACCGAAGATACACCTGTGCAGAGTTCAAGAATGAAGCCCAAAAATTGTTTCCACTATAACTGAAAAACAGAAGTTTGCTGATAACAGAAATATCCATATACAAAGGGGAATCCGAGTTGGTCGTTCTTTTTTTTAAATCTTTGCATCAAGATATGAGACACTGGCAAATAGCACTTTTGTACAATCAGGTAAGTTAACAAAAACAAGTTTTGAGAAACGTAATAACCTTTTCTTGACAATTCAATCCAATTCACTACAGCACAGGAGGCATTACTTAGTTAAAAAAGTTTAAGACATTTATTGCAAACAAAACTGCTTGTAACATTGTATTTCTGTAATAATTAACCACTTGGAGACCTCAAAGACTATCAAGACAGAGGGAACAGATTCACTCTTTCAAAAGGGACTTTCATAGGAAAAATATACTTGATATGTGATAAAAATATTTCTAAAGTATATGCCATTTGAAAAAATAAAATGAGGGAGTACTCTGATTTAAAATTCTAATAACATATCCTTACCTAGACAGCTAGATTGCATCAAGCTGTACCCTTAGATTCTCTCTAGTTTTTTTTTTTTTTTTTTTTTTTTTTTTTAATTGTAAAAATATAGATAAAAAATGTTGCATTTTCTTTAGCCTACTTACCTAAGGAAATGAACTTTGAGATCATACTTCTATCAACAGCTCAACATCTTTCAATTTCAATGATGTTTGACAGAGACAAATAAAAAGAGGTAATAAATTTAGTTTCTGTCAGTGTAATGGAAACAGGTAGTTAGGCTATGAAGACAATCCTGTTCAAGTTCCCATTGAATAAAAAGCTAGCATCTTCACTAAGACCTTAAATTTAATGATTTATCCTCTTACCCAATCCAGTAGCATACTCCTGAATGTCTTACTGGCTTCTGTAGAAAACTTGTTACACACAGAAACAGCTCTAAGTTACATGGTGCAAAATGCAGAAAAGGGATCCTTATGCTTTTTTCCACTGCTAGAGCTGCCATGAAATTCTAGTGGAATTCTTTGTATTGATGGTTGCAGAACAGGGCTTAAAGTGAAGTGGAAGAAACAAGAAAAACGGTTAGCCATATTAAATTTTTCATTAAGTTTCTCTCAAAGTGTGGAGCTTGATTTCCACTTGCAGACTGTTTTACTACTGTTTTTGGAAGTTTCAACTGGACGTTCACTTAGCAATATGGCAAACAATGCTACTTAAATCTACATAAGCAATCTGCAAATAGTACACATAAAAACCCTCTGAAATGCTGAGATACTTCACAAGGAATACTCCAATTCCACATCTTTGCATATAGTAATACTCATTACAATCAATCTGAATTACTGTAGAATGCTTCAAGTGCAAAAGCGGCATTAATAAAGTCAAAAGACAGATATGAACAAAATTGATCCCTTTTTCTTTAAGGAAAGAGTAAGAAATACATAAAATGCATATATCACACAGAATTGTGTGAAAAAGAAAACAGCAAGTGTTTAAAGTATGTTTCATGTTAACATTTTTTTTAAAAAAAAGCATGCTGTTCCCACGTTATTCCAACATAGCACACATTCTTTTGCTCATTACTGTTAATTAAAATGAAAACCTCCTATAATTCGCTGTAAAACAATGAAATTCAACACAATTTAAATAAACCAACCTATCCCCACACACTCATGTATAGTAGTCTTTTTTACACTGGCATTTCCATATAATAAAATCTTGTGCTCACAATAACTAAAAACATGCTACTGCTTGTTTTTGTGTAAAACCATGTAAATACAGATTCCATGAGCTATTCATTCAGTTGCACAAAACAAGGGAATGCTCTGAACCCAGCCTATCACAAAAGCAAACAGGCAACCGTCTTAAGAATTAAACATAATATTTGACTAGAATACATACGTCGCATTACTCAAAATAATTGCCTTAGCCCCAGCATCACTACCAGCAGAGACTTAAGTGCACACATTTCTCCACAGCATTGCTCTATGTAGTACTTTTGTTACTTCCCTACCCAAGAGGCCTAAATCCCGTCTTTGTGGTATCAGTCACTCAGCAAGTTTTATGCCCTGGCATTGAAGATGGCTCTCAGGACAGCTTTGTATACTCTTTTTGAACCATAAGCAATGCCTTCAACAATTGTTACCCACCAATTTGAACTGGTGACTTTTACACGTCTGTTTTGCCAACCCACAGTCAGATATCATCGGCTTCTTCCAATGTCATAGATCTGGACCTCTTCGCAAGAACCAGTAGACTCCTGTTGGTAAACATCTTTTTCATCTATTAATAAGGAAATCATTGAGAGTTTCATGGAAAGAGCAACCAACCAGAGTTCTACTTACCATTAAATTCCCCTTCTGTAGTACCCTTTTTTAAGGCCCTGTTGAACACTGTGAACCCATCCTCCTTCCCCAAATCCTCTTCTCCGGTGCTCAAAGAAGAGCAGGTAAGTGCAATTAACTGATTTGTATAATATTAAATATACTTGGCAGCAAAGCAAGAACTGTTTATATGAAATAACTTTAGATACAAGAATTCTTTAAAAATGATAGCTAAGAAGATCACTGCAAAACAGGAAGGACTTTATATTTTCTTTCTGTTCATCATTACATTTTTTTCAGACTTCATTTCACATTTTTTGCCCTCATCCTCCCCCCTCCCAAAAAAGGGGCAAGAAAAAAATGTAAACCTTATCTTCTGATCTTTCAAGCTTTACATTCAAGCAGTAAAAGAATGAGCTGCTGCTTTCCTTCAAAGGTATGCCATTGCAATCCAAATTTAAAGTTGCACACCATGACAACACAGAATGGTGAATCAGGCCCTCAAACTGCGCTTGTTGTCCTCTCCCTGAAATGCTGCAGGTTCCCTGCTTATCCTCAAAAACAAGCACGAATAGGACTAGCTACACACCACATATACTCAAACCATTCTGCATGCTCCCAAATGAGATTAGCACAGAAAATGCCAGAAGACCAGAAGGCATCTTTTCCATATTTAGCTATGTATTGTTCAACACCAAGTTAGATTTCACCTCAGTGTATTATTCAGTTGATCAAGGGCGGGTATAGCAAGGAAGAGAGGCTGACATCAGCTACTTTTAAGCTTTCTCTTCCTCTTCTTCCCCACCCCCAGTTTCTATGACACCATTGCATTGTGCATTTATGTGCACTCATGTGTGCAAACAGATTTATCTATAAAGATCCGTTACATGGCAAAATTATTAAATAAAACTTTCACCCTTGTCCAGCTGTTTGAATAACTGCAGAGGCCAAGAACAGCAAGTCTCTAAATATATTCTCTTCTCCCTCCACCCCCACTTCGCTAATCACTTCAGAGGAAGATAGGAAGATTAGCACAGGGGAAAAAAATAACCAAAGCTGCAGATAACCCTCCAGGACCACAACGTCAGGCTACGTGATTTGGAGCAAAAGGTTAATGCACGTGTATTTTCAGGAATCTCAGACACAATTCTATTTTAAAGGAGAGGGAGGGGTTCTGAAAAGGTGAGAGAGAGAGAAGGAAATGGTGATGAATAGAAAAATGAATTTGCTATCTAGAGCTGGCTCTTTGATCACCTGAAGTATCCAGGAAGACTGAATGCAGAAATAGGACAGTATTATTACCAATACACTGTATTTTTCAGCAGAATATTTTCATTATCATCATCAGAAGGGATTTTAGTAAGAATACAGTTAAACAAGGGCTTATTGAGCTATGCAAAGAATAAAGGTGGTATCCAATGAGTGACAGATGCTACACTCAGCAGTGAAAAATATTCAGAAAACATATAAATAGAAGTCACTTCCACAAAAAGACAATGTCATCTTCATCCATGTCTGAACGGTTGCTATGGGGTTTGCAGAGAAGAGGGAAGGATGAGGGGGATAATAATCAATCATCTCAGAAGAGCACTGTTTCTTTCAGAGAAAGATCTGGATTTTGACTGTGTCCCTAAGAAAATTGCGGACTGCAGAGCTGCTGCCACGCAGGGCAGTGAGGAAGCAGGCAGAGCAGAGGCAGCAGCTGGGGATGGAAACGCCTATTAAATCCTTTAGACAACAGATGGGCAAAGCTCAACTGGGTTTAGAAAAAAAAAAAAAAAAAGGAAAGGAAAAAAAA
>JAVCKT010032102.1:0-14383 GCA_032273925.1 Rhynchotus rufescens | reverse complement strand
GAAGTACAATACAATGGCATGGCAAATATGTGTTTGAGCTTTGAAAGAAAAGACATGCAAGTATAGTTCTTGTCGCACATGGTTTCTCATGGATATAAGCAGATACTGGGAAAACCATCAAGTGTAAAGTTTAGATTTCCTATCACAGGAGTTTATCTCAGAATATCAACCATAATGGGGCAAGGGTTTTAGGATTATTTCACTCAGAATGCATTGTGAAGAAAAAAAGAAAGAAAGGAAAAATCTGAGTCTCAAACTTATTGCAGTTAACACTTAGAAAGGACTCCTACCAGTCTTCAAAACCAAACTGAGTTTCATGAAAAGACAGAAATAGTTACACTAGCATTTATTTCAACATGTACCCCATTTTGCTGTATACTACATATGTTTGTGGACATATGCAGTCCTGCAAGGAGATGCTGAGCTGCAGACAAAGCCTTTTTTCAGACATTGAATGTAACTGCTCACAGTTTTGTTGATCAGCCAAAGTGTTAATACCTTACTCAAAGCTAACCCTAAGATTATAAGATAACAAATGGAAACCTACCTCCTAATAGTTTTGACAAAGACATCCATCCAAAATACTTGTAAAGAGATGTCAGAATCTCATGAAAATTACACACAGAACCATGTGTATATCACATACAGGAGAGTAATTTTAAAAGTTTATCAACAAATGTTTCAGTCTTCTCAAAGTTCTTTGAAATATGCTTTAATATATGGCATTTACTTGCAATAAAAGACAATACAAGCCCATCCAAATATCAGTAGTGCTGTGCTGCTACCCAGTGCTATCAATAGGCAGGCAGCTGTTTATCACACGCTTTATTTTCAAACATGTTGATTTTAACTGAGAAAGGAATTTCTCAAGTCAGTCAAAATATGTGCAAACAAAGATAAGGTCATGCTAATATTTAGCTAATAGTCCCTATCTGATCCAAATGCCATAACTTTGACACAGACTAAGTATTCATATTTCAGTCAGTCCTGTGACTATCTCATTGAAAAGACATATCCAAGTGAAATTAATCTACAAACTTCAGATACTTGAAGAGAAGCATAGCCACAGGACTAAGCTGTTCAATTCACTCTGCACTCAAGAAGGCAGGTGAAGCTTAGACAGTCTGAAGCTGATTTAGGTAGGTCTACCCAAGAACAAAACAGAGGCAGATCAATGCTCCAGTCACTTGCAAAAACACAAATGCAGATTGACTATAGGCTTTGTGTAGATCTGCTTTGGATTTTCACTGGTGAAAGAATCAGTAACAATTCTCAAATCCCATTAAAATCTGTGGAGATTTTACTCTTGGGCAAACGCAAGCTGAAAAGTTCCTGCTATTTTATTTTACTTATTTATTTTTTAAAAGATACTGTCCTCTTAAATATCTTATTTTTACAGTAGATCTGTGCTACTCAGTATTAATGTTTATTTCATGAATGAGACCAATTGTTTCCTCCCTACAGAAAGCTTCCTCTATGCTTGACATCTATCCAAACAGAAGTTACGTTCTTACACCAATCATAAATATTTAGAATTTTTTTAAAGTTTCATGTTTAGATTTTTTATTGAAAGCCTATTTACACAAATAGAATGAGCTAAGTGCTCTAAAATTTTAAAATTAAAACTATTTTTTATTGAGAGTTAACCTTCTTTACATTGTTCAAGCAGCTCTCAACTCTAAATTAATCTGTTTTTAGGCAAAAGCTACAGCTAAAAAAGTTATGGATCAATAACCATATATTTACAGAAGCAAAGCAATTAGCACTACATTTTTACATGACATTCAACCACATAATACAGTATGAACTCTGTTCCAGAAACACACAACCCTCTTAACTCTATCTTCCAAAAGACTTCTGAGAGCAAAAGACAAATAAGATTGGCTCCATAGTAATGAGATATTTTTTGAAGTTATTCTATAAAGATACTTTACTTTATCCCATTAGCACATAAATTGTTATTTTTAGACTTGGATAAAGCTGCAACAAATGATTACCCAGTTACTGGTAACTGTCATAGAAATGATTATTGTGTTAGTATTTACTCTGCATTAGCGATGATGACTATCAGTATTTTCCTACAAGACCTTATAGGTGACATCTAATTACTTGCTTGTTCCAGTAAACAAATTGCTATGCTAAAAAGTCACTCCTCAGGGACAGTTGTGATAAATTAAAATTTCCCAGTTTTAGGACAAATCATATTTGAAGAAAGATATGATAATGGGAAGATGTCAGTGAGGAAAAAATCCTGCATAGAAGAGTACAAACTTAAACAATAGATAGAAGTCAAAGTCCTTCACTTACTACTGCAATAGAAATTTTGACAGAAATGTCGTCTCCATGATTTAAGACCAAACTGCCAAAAACTCAAGATCTGTAAGGAAAGTAGAATGACGAATTTTCCTTAAGAGGGGAGTGAATGGGGGAGGATTGAAAATAAAAATAAGAAGGACAATAAAAAAAAAAATGGATAGAGACTTGAGAGAAAATTTGGACAACAGCAACACCAGGATAGGAACACAGTTGCAGGATATTTCATTCACAAGCCAGATTTTGCTGTTGTTTGTCCAGGAGTGTGAATGACAACACACACATAAAAGGATTCCCTCAATCAGTTAAGAATCACTTTTATCCCACCACTCCCACCACTTCACTTTTATCTTTTGTTTATTCTTCCCTAATTCTCCTAATCATTTCCTAATTCCTCTAATCATTTTTCTGATGCCATGGTGTCTGAGGATGAGAAATATAAATCTTCCATAGTTATGCTTGCTTTATGATCAGACTCTAGAACTTAGATTATGGTTTTATTTCAATTTATATCCCCGGAAGGAGAGAGTTCCTATGCAGCATCATGAGACCAAACAGTAGCAGAACTGGTTCTTGCAAAGTCTCAGAAGGTAGCAATATGAGGATGAACAATAATGGTTATAGGAGAAACATGCAGATAAATGCACAAAAGGGCAGAGATTTTAAAATAATATGTTGAAAATTTTCAGTGTTTAAAGATGATAGATTATTTCTTCCTGCTCCAAGCTCAAAATTGAAAACTGTCACATTTAAAAATATGGTCAGAAAGCTTCTTTGATGAAAGAACACCCTCTAAGTAGACTTTTACACTTGGAAGAGACAGTATAGGCTAGTAATCAGAAAAGAAAAGGACCTGTCTAGTATAACACAGAGGTGACTTTTCCTTACTCTTCCCTAACTTCTAATTCCTATCTTCCTGAAAGTCTGCATGCTACCCTGCCAATCTCCTTTCAGACTGGTGAAGTTTAAGTGAAGTTATGGAAAGATGAGAAAACTCAAGTAACAGCTATGAACTAGCCACTGCTATCTTTAGTTTTGGGTTATTTGGACCATTTTAGCTGAAAAGTCTGGCAAAGATAACTGTCTTTCAAAACCTGCTACCTACAATAGCAAAATTTCAGTTTGGACATGTACCAAATTATTTCAGCAAGTAAACACTGCCAAGAAATAAAATTGCATTAACAGTAAATGCATTAATTCATTATTTACATTCATATATAGGGTCCTATTGAAAAAGACTTCGGTGTTAAGAACTCACATAAGAAATATTCTCTCTGATACAAAAACAGTTTCACTTGGTCAACCCAAAAAACTGCATGCAAATATTAACTATTGATATCAGAAACAAAGCTCATTACAAATGGGCCAAAAGAACAGTCCTATCCCCAGGAATTAACTGTATTACTCTGGCTAGATTCTTATATTAGCTTTAGGGAAAAAAAAAAGCTTTTAATACTGAATTGTTTCTGTATATGTATTATTAGACTCAAACCAAAAATGCGTCTGTATTTGATTTAAACTATATATGAAAAAAAATCAAAACTATGATCAAAAAAAAAAAAAAAAGATTTTGAAAAAGCCTGTGTTTGATACACTGCACTAGCACCAGATTGAGATTAGGGACTTAGTATGCAACCAGTTTACCTCACAGTTTTGCAAGGTTTGTTTTTCACATAACCAGCATTTTCCAAAAGAAGAAAAGCTTACTCTCTTTCATGTGTTTGAATGAAGTTATCCTGTGTTCCAGGCTAAGGTACTGTGCAGTTCATTGGTCAAACTTATACCTGAGGCTGACTGTGGTGAGCTTTTTGTTTTATGTAACACAAGTAAATCAGCAACTTTTCCCAACTAACAATAAGAGAACTAAAGCACCTTTGTCCATTACTCATAATATTTGTAAGATTCCCTACTTTATTTTCCTCTATATTTACATCATCTGTCGTTTATGTTATTTTTTAAAATTTATACCATTTTTTAAAATTTAAATATGGACCACAGTTTTCAAAATCTAAAACCGGGATTTTTGAGGAGCCACAGAGTGGTTTGCGCATTCTTTATTAGTCTTAACAATAATATTCTGATAACGTTCATGACAAAGTTAGAAGAAGAAAGTATCAACTACTAGAGATGCTAGAGAACTAAAATCCCTGCAGACAACTGAGAAAACTGTTTTAACCTCCCTAGAACTGAGATGGTTCTCACTTGCATTTAATACTGTTCTTTTCTCCAGGAACACCTCTTCATGTAGGTGCGCTTATACATTGTTCATGAGAGATGACTGGCACTAAAGTAATCTTCATATTTACTGTCCTACTCATGGAAACAGGCAGCTAATGGATTTCCAGTTTGGAAGCTGAATCAGAAAAAAATTAACAACAATCCACTTTCCTTCCCCAAAAGAAAAGAAAGGGAAGTTCCAATGAGAGCAATTGAAACTTTTTTTTTCCTTAGAAACTTTTTCTGAGCACTCGCCAGATTCAGCTGGTTCCTACTTCAGTCTTGACTGTAGCATTCCACATCCTAACTATTGACGTATTCATTTTTTTTTCTTGATATATTAGCCTAAATTAGACTAATCTCTGTCTCCTTTTGCAGTGTCCATCCCTGCTGGATTTGGATCCAGGACTATGACCTTCCCCTTCTGAAGGCTACTATAATACAAACAAAATTTATCCACCTCTCCCCTTTCCACTGTGGCATAACTTGACTATTTATACACCAGTTAACTCTCCATGTGCAGCTGCCTATAACCAGCCCTGAAGCAATGACAGTCTCTCACTACTTCCCACTAGAAGGAGTCTAATATATAGGATAGCATAAAAAAGACTTCTACCAGAAAGCAATAATTTTAGCTTGCATAACAGTTTACAGCTTTTTCTGCACTATGATCCAGGCAATATTTTGATCTGTGAGGCAATCAGCAATCCTCTGTCATCACATATGAAGGAAGGGAAGGCTTGCTGGAGCTAATTTAAAGAATATCAGGTCTGGCAATCAGCAGCTAGCAGAAATAGCTTGACAGCAACAGTGGAAGTAGTAGCCTGTAGTACACGTTAGGGTGCATTTTGGTGTGACTTGTCATGAAGGCAGATCAGACAGAAGGAAAGTTCCAATACAGCTCCAGAACTGAAGGTTCTCATTTGGATTGTGCTTGAAAATGCTCATCTCCTTTGAAGAGCAATAGAATGAAAGTTCTGCCCACTCACTCAGCAGATCTGCTCCTGCCACACACTGAGAAACTGCTTAAATTAGTTACATAGATAACTTTAACTGCTCATGAAGAGAACTGCTATTAAACCCTCCTAAGCCAGCACAGTAAAGCAAGTCAGACAGAGCCTACCCTTCTCGTTTGCCATCACAAATTGGCCTACCTATTTCTACTGGCTACACATGCACAAACCTATTCAAGGCCCTGAGAGCTGCACAGCTGTTTGTGAGACTGTTCTGGTCCTGGGAAATTTGATTGATAAAGTTACTTGTGAGGGGAAGAAAAAAATAAATAAAAAACCAGTTGGCTCTCAAGACAAGTAGAGCCTGTGGAGCTGGAAGATACATGGGCATCAAAACTGTACATGTGTGGACATAAAGTCCATTTATCTGGGTTTATAAATATATAATAAAAACAGCAGAAGCTGTAAGGATCATATATTTATGGAGAGTCCCAGAGGCCTCTGAGTTACTGCAATATAATCGAAAAGAGAGGGAAAAGAAGGCATCAGTGGTGGTACCCTCAAAACATAAATTGATATTTGTTGAACATGTGCAATCCAAAGTCTACCCTACTATAACAACACAGTTGAGAAACAGAACAAGATTGAATAAACTTGCAATATATAGATTACCCTAACAGTTTTTTTTTCACTCTTTCAGTGAAAAGAGTGAAACTCTTTCATATTTGCTCTGTCTTCCCCATAATGTTCTTGCCTCAAGTCTGATAGAATGTTTGAGGTCAGCTGGCCTCTTTTTTTTTTTAATTAGGAAGGCAGGCAGCTCAGAGGACAAGTCTTAGAAAGTATAGGAACAATAAATAAAGATGATAAACTTCCACATTTACACAATACCTGTAATGTATTAAAATCTAATTCAATCTTTTCAATTTTGGACTATTACCAGAAGTATCAGTTGAAAACGTACCGCTCTACTTGGAGATCCAGGAATCTCTGCTTTGTAACTTTCCATTTTTGATTTAGTTTTACATCTTATTTTTACTGTATATCTAATATTTATGATCTCACTGTACTTTCAGTTGTCCTGGATAGTTTAAGCACACTACAGTCCCTTATAGTGTCTTTTTTGTTAGCAGCATTATCTTACCTCAGTCTCTTAAACACAAATACTGAACTTTCCCTGACATAATACAAAAAACTGCAAAGATCATTGGTACAAAGAGGGAGAAAATAAAACTTTTAGTAATTTTTAAAGTATTTTTAAAATGCTAAGCTAAAAAACTATCATTTACCTAACACTAGTTTCTCACATTTGGTACATTACTGAGAGATGTAATGGACAGCAGTTCTTGTTATTTGAACCCACATATATGTGTAACTTCATGTTCTACACTGCTGTATTCTGGGAAGAGTATTTCAAGAGCTAGGGGGAAGAGCAGGTAATGGCAAGAATGATGGATGTGGGTCTTAGAATATGTTCTGCACTTAAATTAGAGTGATGAGGTAAATGATTACTTGTTAGAGATGCTCACAGAATGTTTTTATTCTGTAAAAAAGCACTAGTGAAATAGAGTAACATATTTTCTTTCACATTAGCAGGTACAGATAACAAAGAGAAATTGAAGATTATGATGGTTCATGAACAATCTCAACGTTACCACTGTCCTGTTATCACTGAAATTTTGCCCCATATTAGTTACTGCTTTTAGTGAGGAAGCCATGGGAAAAAACTTCCCTGAGATAGGCAAACTAGCTGCTCTTCATGCTCCAAATAAGCACAGCAGCCCTAAGCCTGATATAGGGCTTTTTCTCTCCTGCTACTTATGTCACACTTCAGAAACCTCTCACATGCTTGCCTTTTCTATGGGTAAAGTGACTTTCACAATAAAAGCAACAGCATATTACCTACCATATGCAAAATTCATTCAGGGAGTGCAATGACTCACTTTACAAGCTGGCAAAACTTTTACTTTAGAATAACACTCTCTCCAATTGTCTAAAGCAACTTACATTCCCTATGAATGCAGCAGCTAAACAGACTAATAGAGGTGGTTTTTATTTTCCAGGACTGCAGGTGTGGAGCTGTCCATTAAGAAAGGTGAATAGAAAAGCTTTATTAAAGTAAACTGACTTTGAAGGACATCTATTTTGTCATGTGACATTTAATTTTTCAGTGGTTTGAGAGAGGGAGAATTAATAAAGTTTATGATTTAAAGTTGATCAGTCGGTCAAAAATAGTGCAATGGCAAAAATCTGATTTTATTAATAAAGTAAATTCTAAGTAAGTCCAAGATTTTTCTAGATGAAATTACCTTTCTGCTCTGTAGCTTATTGATTGGCCTACTTCTGTTCTCAAAATAAAGAGGAAGTAAAATTTCAGGGCCGGTATTTGTGTCCTACCAAATGTTAGAACTTAATCCAGTGTGATTTGAGGGAGAAATCACACTTTTGCAGGTCTGTAAAGTGCCACTACACTTAGAGAAAGTTGCAAATCCATTGAATACATCTTCAAAGGACCTTGAAGCACACCTTAGAGTGCCTGCCTAAGGAAGGGATTTTAAGAAGTTCACAGATCAGAACAGGTTTACTTGTTACCTGAGATTTGTGCCTTTTATACTGTGGCACAGTGCCAGGATCCTCCACTCTAAAACTAAGCTGGTAAAAAAATGGGTGGAAAAGATTCCTTCTCCCATAATACACTTCTCTTTTTTTTTTCTTTCATCAATACACATCAATACGCATTAATAAGCTGTTCAGAGGCGGGTGTTTTCTCTTCCTTTCTTTTTTTCAGTTCCAAAAGGCATACTTGTTCTGAGGAATAATGGAAAACTGCCAGATGCCACTATTAAAATGAACCCTTTTACAAGCTGTGATATTTATGGAGACAGAACTCTGCTCAGTGTGTGGCCAAGGGGGATGCAGGCAGACATTCCCCTGCTGGTAGAATATCATCTTGCTTGGAAGTCCCACAGCCCCTTTCACCTAACTGCCTCCTGCTGAGGTGTCATATTGATGATACACTTCACAGGGGAAGTACTTTGCCTAATATTTGGTTATTAAACCTCCTTCAAAACCCTGACTTGGAACAATGAAGGCGAGGTCTCTGATGTGCAGTGCTGTCAGGTGAGCATAGACCAGAGTGTGGGATTTAAGACACAGTGTTTTACATGAAAGCCCAGACCAACCATAGAGATGGGATAAGGAAAACAATACTTCCAAAGAGAAAGGAGCAAGTTCTGGCCTCACATTTTAGCATGGATGCTCTTTACCTCTGGGCAGAGGTGGTGCTCAGCATCTGCGTGCACAGAAAATTTAGTGATGAAATTTACTCTTGGCCTGAAGGCAAATGGGCATTCAAGACTATGTGTGTGTATAGAGCTAGGTAGTGCTTGGATGTACCTAGGTTAGTCAAAACACAAAGTCCCCTGGAAAGGATGAAAGACCACCAAAAACTCACAACATGCACTGGAACATCTCCCATTCGCCACAGTTATCTATTTCCCTCCATAGTCCTTGACAGACAACAGTGTACTCCCAAGTGACCTAAAAAGAGCAATCCTGAACTTTGAAAGAGCTGAGCAGTCAGAATTTTACTAAACTCATCAGATTGCTTTCTAAAAGATGACCACTTCCTTCAGAAGTGTGGCTAAAGGTATCCACTGTTAGAAACATTGGGTTTGAAATAAGAAATTGGATAAAGGAGTGGAGAGCAATGTTACATGAAATGGTGAGTGTCTTCTGTGCTGTGGGAGAGCCGGTTTGCTTACAGGCAACACTGTTCACATGAAAAGACCCTAGTGAGTAACTGACTACATGTCAATCCTGAATTTAAAACCCCCATGTCTTTTATCAGCTCCACTTCTGCTTTGATTCTGAAAATTACTTATCTCTTTACTGGCTCATTCAATGCTTTCCATAAATTCCAAAATATGTATTTTATTATTTGATGCACTAACATATCTAGTCTACTACTTCCTTTTTCCTAGTACTTTAACTGATAAATATTAATACTGGAAGTTTCAGGACAGGGATTCAGTTTAGTTGCCAGAACAAGTCAACTGTCTAACTAGGAGGATAATCTTCACCCACATGAAAGGAAGATGTACTTCACTGTAAGGAATGAGCTGCCAAATCAGGTAAGATAGACCTAGTGCCTCATCCTCTGACATCCTCCCAGTGTTCTTGACAAATGCAGTGCATCCATAGTTTCCAAAGGACAATATTATTGATCTACATCAGAGGTGGGAGAGCAGGAAAGAGGGGGTAGGAAAGGAAGGAGGGTATTGAAATAACTTCCCTAGCATCAGAGCAACACTTAGCTGAGCTGTAAAACAGCCAAAATCCTATCAAAGAGAAAAATGGCCTAGGACTTCGATCCTTAGCAGAAATAGATAGATGTAGTCCAGAACTCTAAAGTCTCTGTTTGGTAGGATATATGAGGAGGTGTGTAATTTAACTCCTTTCTCTAAAACAGGATTTATGAAAGTTTGTGGATACAAAAGGAATTACTTTGGCAACAATGAATTTCCAGTACTGTAGGATTTGCCTGACATCCACTAATTTTATGGCAACTGACACAAGGACTGTGAATGATTGCTTTGTCCCACACAGGCATTACATAATTTACTCTGTCTGAAGTCAGTGATCTAAGGACACAATGTACAGAGTAAAATATATATAGATATATTTGTCTGGGAATCTCTTCCAGATGTTGCTGCAGGTGGGACACTGCATTCAGGCATTTCTCCAACAGATAATAAGGATCAGTTAAATCTAGTATGACAAACTAGGCAGAGGGAGAGATAAATGTCACTCCCTGATAAAAACAGAGGAATCTATAAAATATGATATCTTTAAACACTGTAGAGAAGTCAAGTAATAGCTATGAAAAAAAAGCTCTTTTATCACATGACATAATTTTTCTGGAGTTAGTGTAATAGTGTGTATCTATTAGACACTATTTGGGGGTGAATACCCCGAGACGTGAAAGCTAGTAAAGTAAAATTACTAAAATGATTAACTAAATATAAGTAAGCAAGGAAAAGATATTTACATATCTTCTGGATATGTGGATGTGGCTGTTCTATCCATCCACTTAATACTGCCACCTAGGATCACCCAGAACACATGTATCAACACAAGTGTCATTACCAAAGAGTGGTCTCATTTATAATCAATTTATAATCAATGGTAAAAATTAACGTCTCTGCAAAAACTTAGCTATAGAAAATTGTGTGGATTTTCAGGTTCTTTTGCTTCCCAGGTTATTCTGAACTATATAGAAAGCACAAAAAAAAAGTAAAAAATAAGTTGACTGTGATTTCTGTCATGTAAACAGGCTGAACAGCATATAGGCTGAACAGCAGTATTGCTGTAGCCCTTTTGCTCTACGGATATGAGAAAGGTAAATGGGATACAACCACAAATGGTAAAAAGCATTCGTTAGAAATACAGATCCCTATTATACAAATAAGAAAAAAAAACGGAAAATAACACACCAAATTTTATATACATACAGATATTTACTGGGTTTTTCCCTAAATGTAACCTGATGTATACTAGTACTGCCTCAAGACACTTCTATTCTATTAGATCTCTTGATATCAAATGTCTGCTGGCGTTGGGGAGAAAATCCCTAGAGTTGTCCTATATTTACAGAGGCAAATCCAGGTCCTTCTAAGCATAAGGAACTTAACTTCTGTGATCATGGCATGTTTTCAAAGGGTAGATACACATTCTTCTCCTGCTGTGTCCTACTTTTTGTCTTTAATATACTGCTTCTTTAATTGCACATCAGAGCCTATGGCCTGAGTTTTTCATATATATGCACTGGATAACAAAAGAAGAAGTGCTCCTGACTGTGTCAAAGTCCTGCTCAATACTTTGGAGCTAATCCTTCCTTACCTATGTTCACACTGTAAACACGTGAACCTGAGTTTATCAGGCTAAGTTACCTTAGTTACCTCCATAGCTTTCCAAACAGCATTTACAAAATGTTAACTTGGAAATGAAAACATCACTGTTTTCCAAACATTAGTGTTTACTAACCAAAATATAATATAATGTCAGTGCTCATAGATACTTTTCTTCACTTACAGAGAAAGTAAAACTTACTTCCAATATCTGGCCGCAGCTTTTTGTCATACTCCCTCAACAGTTTGTTTAGTATGAGAGTCACATCTGTGTCCTGTGTTTTTGGGGCTAATACCCATTTTTGGTTAGTCGTTCCATCTTCATATTCATCCTCTTCAATCTTTCTAGAGCTGCAATAACAGATCAAACAAATGGATGTTATTTTATATAAACTAAATTGGAATGTATATTTGAAGTACATAAGCACACCCATTTTAAGAAGTTTTAGATTTCTCCCATGGGTTTGTCTCTCTATCCAACTTTAGGATGTTTTTGCGAGCAGATGTTTGCAACATTCATTGAGTGTTTGTGGGTAGGGCATCATCAGATACTGTTTTGAAGATGTTTTCTGCCAGTCTCAGAGCAATTATAGTCTGTAAGTTAATACAGCTATCAGGGTACTGTTTTCTATCTTACATTTTAACCAACTTACCCATACTAGTTAATATACTCCTATGAAGAGCTAGCATCTGCAGTATTATTTTATGAATCCTTCAAGACAACTGATTCATCTCTTGCAAAGAGGCTAATAAGAGTATTAAAAATTCAGAACTTTTAATACTTCCTGATCATTTCATCCTATTAATAAATTATTATATTCTTAGAGCCTGCATTTCAGAATTTAATGTATTACAAGTCTTAGAATTAAGAACTTGCTCTTTGAGCGTAAGATAGATTATCACAAGCACAGAAATGCATAAATTAATCTGAATTTCAGAGTCTCCCTCTAGTTTTAATGGCATTAAAAAGACAATACTATACAAGCAGTTACAGATATTCTTTCACAGGTGGATTATTTTCGTTTTAAGAGTTTGGTGATACAAATGCATTAAAGCTAAGGTATGCTTAGAAACTACAGTTAGAGCTATTTTCACACATGGGACCAATTTCATTCGTGCAGCTTTTTGTGCATGAACAGTAAAATGTTGATTTTAAGACGTATCTTTTGGTATCTTGGAAACCAAATCTATTTCATCTCCCTCAGCTGAGAAAATCTGTGACAGTTAAGCTGAGATGAAGCTATCAGGAGAAAAGATAACCTAAGTCTTGGTTGTGACCAGTAATCGCCTAGAGCTTGGACTCACAATTGCCCTGGTGATTTGATAGCATTTCATGGTGTTTTCACACAGATATCAATTATGCAAGGTACTAAACAACAAAGATTCAGAGACACTGACTTTGCATATGCTTGGGATGTACTAATGCTGGAGCTGCCTCCATCAAAGCAATCTCCTCCCTCCCTCTTTCTCTGCCTCCACTTCTGTAATGACACTAGTATATTTCAAAATAAATTTCAAGAACCGATAGACTCTTTATAGTGACAGGTTAAAAAAATGAATATAATTATAAAAAATTAATCATAGAGAATCATCAACCCTCACCACTACTTGCAAACCACCATTCAAGTGTATTATCAAACTCTTAATTGAAACTGCTCTACAACCAATATGTCTGTAAGGATTAGCCATGAAACATTTAACATGACCCCACAAAACATCAGTGGTCTGTATATCCCTTCTATATGAAAATAATTGGAACTCCAGCTCCTGAGGATTTCTCTATGTACAAAGCAAATAGACTCAAGTTCCAAAAGTACAGAAAACTTACGCAAAAACATGATAAATAGGCATTTTCCATTAGTAAATTGTATTTTTAGAGCTTGATATTTTCTGTGTAATTCAACCAGGAGTGTTAGAAAAATCCAAGAGGATGAGTTTTTTCCCCCTAAGAGTCATGAAAAGCCAAATGTTTGAATGCTGCAGTTACAGCACTGTTCTCAAAGGAGGCTCCATCTCCAAACATAGAGGGCTCATATCTCGTATCTGGAAAGCGGCAGCGGTGCTGAATTACTTACTGATCGGAAAGGAGCATCAGGTCACATACCTTGTACTCCTGCACCCACTGCACCTTTACTGGAGGCACCGGGGCTGCTTATGGAAGTGACAACTGCGTTCATGCAAGACCATGACTCCCATGCCAGGGTGCAGCTTCTTTAAACCAGTTACCAATAAGACTCTAAGCACCGAGAGACTTTTAAAATTCCTTCATTGTAGCAGCTTGCTTCCTAGAAAGTACCCCCAAAGGATGTACATTCCCATCTAGTTTCTAGATTAACACTGCGGGTGGGAGAGCTTTCACAGACAGTCTAACAACACTGATGCACATTAAACACCTATTTTTCAAGGTGTTTTTCTTCCTCCTCGAGAGTTTGCTTTTCACTTCTCTCACTTGCCTGTATGCAACTAAGCTCTCCGAAGGCACCCAAGGCTACTTTTTCATCTGTAGCCTTACCGGTGACTGCCAACCTCCTACAATATTCCTGCTATCCGGAAGAAATAAATGTGGGGTGACGGCAGGTGATTTGCAAGCAAAGGGAAGGAGGGTTGCCCTCTTTCCCCAGATGTCTAAGGAAACATTGGCTTTGATCCTACAAGAATACAAAAATGCACAAGCCCAAGAACAGGAGGGCTTTTTTAAAAAAAAAAAAAAAAAACAGCAATAGACTGTGAGAGAAAAGGTTTTTTTTCCCGGAATAAGTGTCTCTGGGATGTGCTCTCCTGGCCTTAGGGACTGAGGCAACTAGTGTTTCCTGAGAGGATTTGGAGGGGAGAAAGATGCCACTGTGGGATGGGTTGCCGGGAGGAACAGCACAGTCCCTAAAGCTCCGTTTTAAATGTCTGCGTGGGGAAAAAAAAAAAGGAAGGGAAGGGAAGGGAAGGGAAGGGAAGGGAAGGGAAGGGAAGGGAAGGGAAGGGAAGGGAAGGGAAGGG
>JAVCKT010032100.1:43151-53583 GCA_032273925.1 Rhynchotus rufescens | reverse complement strand
TGGCAGCCCCTTCACGTCTCTCCAAAATCAGAGCTTATCTACTAGCCAGCATAAGGTTGGTGCACACGAGTGGAAGAACAACGTGTATGATGGTGCTGATGAACTCTGCTAGGTCTGAAGCCTGTAGTTTAGAAACACAAAATGATCTTCGTACAAATACCTAGCGCTTAAATGTCACGAGCATCCTCAGGAAGCCAACACAGGAAAGAACTAAATTGAAGTCTCCAACCTACCCATTTGGCTTAGGAGTTTTTACTGTTTTGTATTGATTCTGGCTTCCCAAACTGATAGCTGGTTATTGCTGTCACTCACTGTCCTTTTTCTGTCCCCTCCTGTTCCCTGCGGGCGACCATACACTGCACTTGCTCCTAGTGTGTCACAGGAAAACGAAACACTATTTGCTTCTGCTCATCTCATTCAACTAGACAATTTACAGGTTAAACTTGTCACCTTTCTGTTCATGGTTCTAGCCCTCAGGGAAGGGGTCAGATTTCTGAAGACAAGAGAAGCTGTTTACACAGGAAAGGTTCCAAAAAGCTGAAGCCAGCACGAGAAGAAATATGCTCGTTAAGGCAGCCACCCTCCGGGAAGATGTGTCCCAAATGTGAAATCCTTGCTTGCCGCAAATGCGAGACGCTGCACTCGGAAAGCAGCTTCATTGCCCACAGCCTGCTCGACCACTACGACAGAGGAGACCACGGCAGCTCTGGCACCTGGAGCACAAAAAGCTACCGAGGGCACAGGAGGCATTAGAGACTTTTGGGGGGTGCCTTGTTACCTGATTGCATCTGACCCATCTGCACCCCTGTATGCAGCGCTGGCGACTGTACCCTTACTGCAGCTCATGTCTACCCTATGTAACAGTTGTATATTCACTAATTTAGCTAATATCAACTCTGCCAACCAAGGTTCATTATTAAGAGCTAAAAGTTGTCAGCTCCTAAGAGCAGGAATGGTTTTAGCAACAGCTCCAGAGTGTTTTCTGTTTTCTCTAGTGGAACTACATGATCATTCTGTGCAGCAGAAGAGACTCTTAAACGCAGAACCAGGGGATGCATCACACTTGGTTGTATAGATATAGTCTCATGTTGTTTCTGATCCAGAATATTAAAGTTTTTATTTTTAAACTTATGAGTGTGCAACTTGATTGGGGAAGGTGGGGTATCTAAACGCTGCCCTAGCCACATTTGCAGAACACTCTCAAATTCTCTTCTGGAATTCCTTAACTTTTAGAGACAATTCAGCAACAAACTTATTACTCAGCTTATCTCCCTAAGAGAAGCAATGACAACAGCAACTCACCAAAGCCTCCTCTAGGTTTAAGATCCATATATTGCAAAACTAACTAAACCAGGATTCTCATTTAAGCACACGAGTAGAAGAACCACCTTGAGATATCTGCAGTGTCCCCCGCGCATGGAGGGACAGACCCAGCAGCGATGAGAGCAGCAAAGCCCTGCCCGACACGCAGCTCTGGGAGGCACTGGGGGAGGCTCGGAGCCCTCTCCCTCACAGCACCGAAGGTCCCGGGTGGAGGAAGGCGCTGGAGCAGGTGAGCCCCGAGCCGGGACACGTGTCCCTGCTACACGAGAGCCCTGGGTGCGAGGTGCCCAACTCCAGCCATGGGGCTCCCCGCCCGGCAGCCGCTGCCATTAGGGGTTTTCACCTGGCCTAGGAGACACAGCACACGACGCAAAGTTGGCACCTCAGTTTCACCACCTCTTCCTCAGTTCCCAAGCCTCAGTCCACAGGGACAAGGATCCCTCTCTTGCAGTCTCTCTGTCCCTCCCTTTTCTCCTATTTTGGAGTTGCTTCATTTTTGTTTGCACAAATGTTTGGTAAGGAGAATGGAATCTGGATTTTCTTCTATCTCCAGAGAGTACTTTAAGTGTGGCACATCAGCCACTCCAGTTATTTTTCCCATGGAAAACAGCTTCCACAGGAGAATTGAGCGCCACGCACCCATCCTTCCCACACCGCGCAAGGTCCCAAGCCGCAGCACTCCTCTCCCTTGCTAGACGGGCAGCCCACAGCCCCGTGCAGGGGGCTGAGGAGATGATTTCAGAGGGCAGGAACCAGCTCTTGGCCTGTGCTGCAGGGGCAGGCGCCTTCAGGCGCTGCCGCTGGGGCAGAGCTGGGATAAGCAGCAGAGCCTTCCCTGGGATTCGTGGGTTGCGATGACCCAACGCCTCGTTCCTCAACCCCGCGGGGCTTCAGCGCTTCTGAGCGCCCTCAGCAAGGGCAACGCAGGCTTCTAGGGCCAAAACCCAGACCGTAGGAATATCCTTGCAGCACAAGGGTTATTATCCCTCCAAAACCATGTTTCCATGGTGCCGCCCAATTATCATTTCCGCTCATCTGTTTCATACAAGCCAAATGGTGCCCAGCAAATTAGAATTAACCTTTTATGTTTCTCTAAAACTGCTATACCAGCAGCGCGATCCTTCACAGACTTCCCAAAAGGAAAGCACACAATTCCTCGTGGAATGGGCTCATCTGAACCCCAATTCATCAAGCAGTCCCAGAGAAAGCTTCTCCCAAATCCCCTGCCTGAGGAAAAGTCAAGTGAGAGGTGGGAGGCACGAAGGGCTGACTCATCACAACAGCATCTCTTCAGATAGTTCAACAGGCTAAAATGTGCTCAAGAGTTGAGCTAGCTTTAGTCAGATATCCTAGAGGTAACATAACAAGACAACTTACGCCAGCAGCTCTCTGGCACAACTTCCCTGGTGTTTTATTAGAGGACAGATAGAAAGTGTGTGGTGCTAAGTTACTTAGGTAGGCTGCTACATTGGAAAAGCATCTAAATAATAATATGGAAACCTAACTCATTACAAGGAAACACTTGCTCCTCCTCTGATTCCCACCAGCAGTGAATGCTATTTACCTCAGTGTCTCAAGAACAGCTAGTAAATAAGAGCAGTGCAGATAAGTTCCCTGGCCAACAGTGGGAAACACCTTTGTGATTATCAGTCATGGACACGCCGTGGAACAGGAACCGTCAACACATGATTGCTACCTAAAATTATGATAAAAGCAATAAAAGAGAAAGGGAAGCAAGTGCACCAATGGAGGCACAAATCACCAAGAGCATTTTCCTTGGAAAGCAAGTGTACAACAAGGCATCCTTGTTGTCCTTGTTTGTCATAAAACAAACAGTAAGAGGCAAGACAAGAAAATTCACTGAGTAAGCAAAAAGAGGAACAGACAATTATGGAAAATATACACTGCATACATCCAATTTCCAGTGATGCCATCCCAACTGCACATGTTTTACATCGAATCTGCTAACTTATGGTTAGTTTTTCTGCAGTCGTATAAAACTAGCCCTCCCAAAGCTTTCATATTATTTAAAAAGAAGTTTTTTACTCACTGTTATCAAGAACAAAAACTTGAAACTCTCAGTATTATCTGATCCTCTGATGTCTTCTGGATTCTGCAAACCATCTGAAATAACTACTCTGAAGAAGGAAAAACATGATCTGACTCAACACAACTTAAGTTACATTTTTAATGCTATAGCTCAGTACTGGTTGCTAAGTACAGAAATAACTAATGGACTGATACCGTAAAATTTCCAGCTTTCTCTTCTTGGATAACTAAGATGTGGGGGACAGACTGTCTTTCCTGTTACCTTTCCCAAAGCAGTTTTGCTTCTGTCAGACAGACACCTGTAAGCCACAAGAGGGAGCAAAAGTCACAGAAACCTGGGGAAACAGTCACCTACTAACTAATATAATTCAGCAAATCTCTGTTCCACTTGTAACACAAGTGGCACTCGCAAAGATAACTTCAGTTACCTGCTTGGCATAAGGTTCTTCCTTGAAAAGCCAACCTGGAAAAATCATCTTGTCCAGTCTGTATCCTCAGGGTGATGCGAAGACCACGTTGAGTTCAGTTTACATGAAGAAAAACCGCTACATGCTGTGAATGAGCTGAGGAGACGACACAACTCCCCCAACTGTCAATTGTGAAGTAACTTTCTTTTACCCTTCCTCCCATTTGCTTCTAAAAATTAGGACATTGAACACTTGAAATGTTACTCCATCATTAACAATATAAAGCAATTAAAGCACTTGTTATATTCACAATATTCTACAAGCAAAGGTCTTTCAGACAGATGAACCTCAGGGGAGACCACAGGAGAATCAGGATAGTAGACTTATTGCTTTCTCAGTTCCAGATAAGCCTTTGACCTTTCAGAGAGACCAACAAACTCACTCTGAACAAAGTAAAACCACCTTTAATTAAATTCCTACATAAAACAAGATTTCTATGTAAAACAATAGTTTAGTCAAAAGGTAAATATATATGTCCCATTTTCTTTCAGGTATCAACAAGAATTGAGAGCTACCAGTGTTCTTTGGAGAACAAGCAGTAGTTAAAGTCTGTTTTGCTGATGTTCAGAAAGAGCATGTTACACCTTTTAACCAGCAGTTCCTATTGCACGTAACAAATTTGCTCTCCATTTAAGCACCTAAAGGCATGGTACCTCACCAAATAAATTAAAACAAATCCAGTTTCTTCAGCAACCACCTTAAACACAGTTATTTCCATAAAGTAATATTACTGCAAATTTTAATAAATACAGAAAGAAAAGTTTAACGACTTCTCATTGGTGTCTTATGGCTAGATCTCCTACTATAAACACTCATTTTCCCAACACTTCCATTTTTGGTACACATGCTCTAATAGTCACTATGTGCAATAATATTTGTGTCAAATTTTCCACACATACTCACAACTCAGTAGATCTGCATGGCACAACTAAGCTGAGATCGGAATTCTCATTCACGTCAGGCTCGAAGGAGCTCCTCGCTGAACATCCAATAGATCTGACTTACAGGAGCTGACAACAGAGCCCCAGAGGCTGAAGGGGAAAACATTTCCTTGCAGGATTTTTTGGACATGTCTGGAATTGGCCTAACTTCCCTCTGACTAAAGGACATATGTTTGGTGTCAGGGAAACAAAACCGGGCAACCCCAAACACTTGGACACAGCATCATTTTCAAGGACATCCCCTTTGCTCCTATTTTACCGATACCTTCTGCTCTTCTTTTGGCAGCAGTGAAAGACATCAAGCAGCTCCCTGTAGTACAACAATGCTGTGGTTGCTATTTACAGTAGAATTAATGCATCTGTGCCAGTATGGCAGAATTCATATGAAAAATACACACGATACGGTCATTATTAGCTAGATTAGGATATGAAATTTTTACTCCTCTTTCAAGTCTTGATTTTGAAACAAAAAATAAGTCTTTGAAAGGTCTTCAAACCTCTTGAGTGTGTTAGAGTATATTACCCTAACATATAAAACAAATATGTACACCTCCTTAAAAGTACCAAATAATTTTTTAAAATGCCTAGTAGCTCTCAGCGTGCAAAGTCAGCAGGAACTGATTATCCAGGATGTTTACTATCTGTATGGAATGTCCTGGGATCAAGCATTCACAAGCAGAGTGCAAAAGAATCAGGAGTTATTTCAGGCCATTTCTTGTTGTTGCTGTTTTGTCCTCTTTCTTATTTTAAATAAATTCTGTTGGTCCAGACTACAGATCCCTTTAAAAAAAAGAAACACTCATCAAGGTAACATTCAGATTAGTGCAATCCCCCAAATTCTTCAGGATCTGTAATCTTTTCGAACGGTGTGAGCCATCCAATTCACTTTAGTAGTCCAACTTTCCCGGAGGGCTTCATCAAACTTCTGCTTAAACTGTTTTAGTGCTTCTTCCTCACTTTTCCCTAAGGCGAGAGAGTCCTAAAGAGAGCAAGAAAACAAGTACTATCAGAAGTTTTAAAGCCACAGTTATTGCTACCTTTTCAATTCTAACACAAACCACATTCTGCATTTTTCTATTTTCGGTCTTTTCCTATTTTTCATTTATCAACACATGAGCAGCAGCTTCTGGGTTTAAAGATAAAACTGAAAAGGAGAGCAGATGAATCAGAGGTTGTTTTGAAACTGTCGTTTAGTCACTAGCTAACATTTACTGAGAACACTTGAGATGGACATGCTAGCAGTCTGCAGTGCAACAGTCAGGAATGATGAGCAACATGACATATACAGATGATAATTCATCAGATTAAGATAATCTGAAGATGGTCCCTGGTAAAATTTTCCAGGAGTTGTTCAAGTTGCAACATTGGATCCTGCACTCTTAGATTAAAAACCTCACTAGATCTTTCACTTGGCATTAAGCTGTTAATCCCCATATTGCTTTTTATGATGTATTTCTTGGACCGAAACTAAGCAAGCCATTTTCTCTACAGTTCTGTGCTCCTGCATTGAGCTGTCAGGTACAAGAACCCTGGGCTGACAATACTTAAGATGCAGGAACATTGCACTCCTTAAAAGATGGTCGAGGGGAAGGCACAGGTCTGAGCTTCCTTTGGTACCTAGGGCAGAGCACAGACCTGGTTCTGCACTGCTGAAAAAGCAAGCTTAGAGGAAATCCTGGGAGAACTAACCTAGGGAAACAAATAAACTTCATTTCTCTTTGACTCAGAATTCACATTCTGGAAAAACAGGATGTTCATCCTGCTGGGCTCTAAATCTTCCTTTTACCTTGAGATACTGAATGTCCTTGATGGAGGTTAGCTCTGGAAGGCCTGCAGTGAGCATCAGTGCAAACAGTGTGATGAACAGGTTCCCGTGTTTCCGCAGGATCAGGTAGGCATCTTCACAATACTGCCGGAACCTGGGTAAGCAACGGCACAGACACTGAGCACAAGGACTGAGAACCTGCACAATTCACATAAATATATCCATCCACTGCCCAACCTGGTGACTAAGTGCAGTGCTTCAGCTTATTTTAACAATATCCTGTGGAGTTCCTCCCCAGAGTGAGTTTATGAGGTATGAAGGCATGTGTAAGCTGGCTCTATCACAGATACAGAATTAGATATTATTGCAAATATACATTAGCACACGTGACACATACGGAAACAACCAACCAAACCAGACAAACTTGGAAGTAAAAGATAATCCCAGTTACAAGGAAAAAAAGAAAAATAATACTCACCGACCAAATTTTTCCGTGTTCCCTGTTTTCCCTTGTTGAATGACATGAATGAAATCATAGGTGAGGATGAAAGGTACCCGTTCCCTTTTAATTCCAAATTTGGACTTGAAATTGCCAAGAATATGCCCAAAATCTATATGGAAGAGCTAAAAAGTAGAAGTGAGTATTAGTTTCTCCAGTGAAGTATCTCCCTCTTCTGATATCTCTAAAGGTTTCTTTAATCAACAGCTAATTCTTAACACTAGTGATTCAGCAAGTGATTGCACAAGATGCCACTCTTTGGACATACGTAGTTCCACAATGTTTCAAGATTTATTTTCAAGTCAGTGACAACATCCAGGCTTTTATGAGTAGCTACTACTGTAAAGCAAGGTGGAAAAGATGATCTCGGTTTCAAATTTCTGATGTCTACCAATAGACATCAGACTGGTAATATCAGCTAGAAAAATAATTGAGCTCATTGCCAACTGCAAATCATACAGAGGTTCAACCTTTTCAGGACTCAGCTTACGAGTTTTGCCCAATTCATGTAAACACTACCAGGCCCTTCGGACGGTCTGAAACAGTAAGTTTTATTGAACCATCTCATTAATACCCTAATCTGTAACAACTTAATAATTTAAATGCTTCTTATAAACAATAATAAACTTACTATAAATATATTGCAACATATAAAGTCTAATATAAATAAAATTCTAACAGTCTAAGCTATAACTGCTTAACAAACATGTATTTATTGTTCTTTCCACTGGTCCCTTGAATTTTAACCTTCTATTTTCCAAGAATCGAGGCCAATTTTAAAGACAGGCTTTTTTAAATAAACTTAGGTTTAATTTTACTGAGACACTAAAGAAATCAAGATACTGTAGTTATTTGAATGACTAACAGGTTTCTTACCTGACCATTTTTTCTGACCATGATGTTGTCACTGTGTCTGTCCCCGATCCCCAGAACATAAGTAGCTACACAGTAGCCAGCGCAAGACAGAGTAAATTCTTCAATGGCTCGATCCAAGTCCTCTCTGAAAACACAAACACAAATAACTGGAGCATATTTTTAGTTATCCATCTCATACTTTGACATGAAAAAAGTGCTGCTTGCTTAAACCAGAGGCCCATTGGGGTGCTGAAAAAACTCTGAGAGAAAATAATAATAAATATAATTACTAAATAATAATATAAAAATAGTCATGGAATTATGAGGGAAATGCAAATATCAGACAACAGCATCAAGATATGAGGTCTATTTTGTTTTCTAGAGTCCTTCAGCCTTCAGGACTTGGTTATTGTTTAAATTCCAAGGACAACCTGGACCTGAGCAAAATTCCACATTCTTTGAGCACCAAGGAAATTTGTATAGCTAAGTATAGCATTTATTACCCTAAATTGTATTCCTTCAGCCAGTTTAGGAGAGCATCCTTGTTGAAGGCAGCAGCAGCAGCAACATTGCTGCTATTTAACTGAATGTCAGCAATGGTTTCCGAACTAGAAACAGCCTCAATAAGGCCAGAGTGATCTCCAGTCGCTAAACAACCATAGGGCAATATCCTGAAACAAAGCAAAGATGAACATTAAACACAAAAGCGACAAGATTTCTTGGCATATCACCTGTTTGTATATCAAAATTGATATCTTTGTATATCCATTTTGTGACAGGGCTGGGTGTTCATGTCAAGTTAAACACTGAACTCTCAAACACTAGTACACAGACATTGCTAAGGTAACAGCAGCAGTCAATTGAAAATATTTGCTTTTCCAGTTCCATAAATATATACAAACAAATTGGGCAACAATTATGTTTCACTTATACCTGAAATGTGGTATGAGAGACTATAGAGGGAGCTATTTCTTTTCATTTGTTAATTAACCAGCTAAACGGGCAGTAAGGTTTCATCCACATTCATTCCAGAAATGTGTTATTCGTGTAAATGGAATGCAAGGTCCTTTGTTTTCTCCCATTTCAATGAAAAAATCCTAGAAACTGCCTAAGTATGCAGCTAAAAATACTATTTTCCAACGCTTCAGAGTTTAAAAAGCCGTGCAAGATACTCCAACATCAAACAGTAATGCATACTAACTGATTTATAAGAATTTACTTATTTATATACTATGCTTAGTAAAAAAGCTACAATAACTGCTTTAGATGCCTAAAATGCAAAATCTAATAGGAACTTAGACTTAATGTGTCTATGTAATGGAAACTTAAATTCCTCAAGGGTGCTACAGCAGAAGATGCAGCCTTGGCACTTGTACTAGGCAGATCAGGTGAAGATCATGCTCAGTTTTGTTGGTGGAGGCCCTGCAGAAAGGAGCTGCCCACACAAATCTGAAGGGGGGATATAATTAATAAGCCAGCACAAACTTACAAAGCTGCATAAAAATTCGCAAGGCATGGTAAATTTGTGTGTGTATACACAGAAACATATGAAGGGGAAATACAACTGACCCAGCACAGTGTCAGAACAACTAACTGACTTTCACCAGCATTTCTGTATTTTATATACAGTTTATATTAATTTCTGTTCGCTGCCTCCTCACTGAGGCTGTAAATTATCCCAAACCCTGCAGAAAAGTAAAAAAATAGGTGCCATTAATGAGAACTTCTTGGCCTAACAGCAATTAAACAGCTGAACATTTTCTTTGTAATGACGACACTTATTTCTCTAACACACAACTGGAGTGGTTTGAATACTAGTAAGTAGATAGTTCGGGTCCTTTTAACTGGCAAAAAAGTGCACTGAAAACTTGATTCAGTGAGACAGAGAAAAAAATTAAAAAGAAAAAAGCTCTGTTTCCACGCTCATCTATTTCCCAGTTAAAAGCCACGGCTCTGCAGGCCAAGGGTCTCGCCGGGGCCCAAGAGCAGGAGCGAGGGCCCAACGCAGGCTGCGGCAAGGAAGCTCTGCCCATCCTTATCGGGCCGGACAAATGGAAGGCAGCGGGGCCGGGTTAAGGAGCAGCCCAGGCCGGCATCCCGCCCTGCGCAGCGCGGCCGGGCGCGCGGCCAAGGGCCTCCCCGGGCCAGGGCAGCAGCCGAAAGGCACCAGCCCCTCGCGGGCCCGGCGGGCGCTCCCAACCACAGGAAAAAACAGCCTCGTCAGGGCGAGCTTGACAGGAGTCAAGTGAGGGACAAATCCTCGGGGGCCTTTCTGTCTCATCCTGCTCCTTCTGGCTTCCATGTCTGTCACCAGGATACGCTCCCTGCTTTTCAATGCCGCTCAGAGAGCCCTGCCACATATTCAGACTTCACACATATGAAGGCTGGTGGAAATCAAAATTCACTGCAGGCTGCCAGTGAAATGAAAATAACCCCCTCTACCTGGGCCAAAACCAACTGAGCCCTAAATATTTTTACAACAGTTTACCACAGTAAACAGCACTTGACATAGATCAAATCTGTCAGTTTTTAA
>JAVCKT010032100.1:0-10354 GCA_032273925.1 Rhynchotus rufescens | reverse complement strand
GAGACCTAAGGAAATACAGTGAAGAAGGACAACTGCATAAATGTATTCCCACTGCACTCAAACCTTGGTTTTCTTGAAGGTGCTCAAGCCATTTTCTTCAAGGATCATCCCCATCGAAAATGGGAGGTCACAGGTGAGCTGGGTTCGACTTTCCCTTGGGCATCAGTGGACTTTTACATTTTTGCCATACAACTGGGGATTAGAGTTTAGCTTGAACAGCAAAAACCAACGTATCTCTTAGGCAACATGAAATGAAAAAGCCAACCTCAAAGTGATTTCAAGTGAAATAGAATGGTTAAGTCTTGCCCTAAGACAACAAACCCAAGTATAAAGATGTTTGGGATGAAGGGTTTACAAGCCATCTAGGCTGGCAGGCATCTTTCCCACTGCCAAGGTACAGAAGAGGGGCTAAGTGAAGCAGCCCCCTGCACAGCCCTCACTAGCAAAGGAATTATCCAAGAGGAGGCATCTCTTGGAAGCTGGCAGGGCCCTAGGTGTGAATGGTTAAAGCGGCCACCAGCGTCCATTGTCAGCTCTCCCAAACAGGCAGGCAGGGCGCAGCTGAAGGCTCAACAAGCCCGCAGTCTGCTGAGCAGGGGCTCACAATGGGCCATTGTTTTGGAGCAAGGGGTAATGACCTCAGAGCACCCGTGGAACGAGGCCGAGATTTTATGGCTGAAATGTCTGAAATAGCAGCAAGAACAGCCACTGTGAAAGCCTTTAAAAATAGCTCCTCATTGTTTGCGGGAAATCGCTGCCACAATTGAAAACAAAAACATCAACTCGGAAGCCATGTCTACCAAATCCAGACTAATTCTAGTTTCTTCTGCCTACTGAGTTTGCTGTTAAGCTTCTGAAGATGAAACTTTTCAAGCTACTATGCTTTCCTTTACTTAGCAATAAAAAAAATCCTGCCATCTAATAAGATAAAATTTGCCCTCAAATTGCAGCATCAATGCAATAACATAAGCTAAAATTAAGTAACCATTCCTTTTAAAATCCTTCTTATTTTGATCATGCATTAACTTCCAAAAGAATTTCGTTTTGCCATGCCAATTGTTTGGGAAGGGAAAAAGTAATAAGTAATTATAATAATCTTAAAACTGGTCCACTGTTTTAGAAGCATATTTTCCAGGGACCTTTTCAGCCTTACATTTCAGAGAAGCTCTGAACTAGCATTTCACCTCTAGTCAGATATACAGACATTATTATTACTATTTATTTTTGCTTGTAATGGCGCTAGCAGGTATGTTTCTCTGTTCAATTATTTTGATCTGTTCTTTCCAGAATTACCTTCCATCAACTTTCAAATACTTCACCTTGATGCAATAAACAGTAATTAAATTCTTTACATCAGGATTGCTTTAGAAAGGAAAGTTCTGGAAAACAGGATCAGAAACATTTCCTTTAATGTTTTTCTACTCTTATCTGCTCAATTAAGACCATAAAGCAAAAGAACAAGTCACCTCCTTTTTCAAAAAATAGAAGTTACTGTCATTACCTTTGCCTATAAGGACACCTATTTTGGAATCCAACTTTTCTCCCGGATCACAGTTCCTCGTCACTAGTTTAAGGACAGGAAGAAAGGGTCGAACATCACAAAGCCTCCGAGTTTCATCTTCTAATTCCTCATGGACAGCAGTCTGATTCACACACGAGAACATGTAGGAGTCGATCTCCATAAGGAGGTGGAAGAGCGGGTACGCGTGTGCCTGCTTCCATAACAGCTGCAAAAAGCAGACACAGGCCCCTTACACCACGCAAGGCAACAGCAAATTCCCTTTATGTCCCCCCAAGAATTTAAGAATCAAATGGCTTATGTATAAAATGTTTCCTAAATTCTCCATCCAGCCCCACAGCCCCCAACCGCTCTTAAGACAGTGGCACCTTATTTTTATTCTTATGGACCACCTAAATCTCAGTCAGGGTGAGCAGTTTATATTTAAATCCTCTACCTAAAGCCTCCAGGAGTTCAATAACAGAACTGAAAAATGAGTATCCTATTTAACTGGTAATGGTAGTGTGTCTTATCAGTAAAGATTACTACTTAATACACATCATAGTTGTACTTAAGAAATGTTAAACAAAACATCCCCCACACCTGTTGCAAATAACTAAGTGTGAGTTCTTACTGGAATGAATAAAATACATCTTTATTTTTGTAAACTCATTTTAACATTCTTTTTTTCCTCAGAAAATTCAAATTACAGTTCTGCAGGTCCCACATGCCCAATTTACCTGCAATAAGTTTAAAAGAGTTTTATGTCAAATGAGAATAAGGCACAAATTTCCAGATAGTATTTTATTTTTGCAAATTCTAGTCATACACTTATAATGGCTCTAACATTAACAGTTAACCCATATACCTAAACTAACCTGAAAGCCCTAGAATAGCTCTTCGTTCTGAAAACCACAAACACATGTACACACACATACACACACATTCTGGACTGTAGGTGAAAACCTGTGCAGCCCCTGCACATACGTGTAGGCTTGTGGTCAGTACAACAGATTCAGCTGCTCTTTCCAATTTGTTCTTTTTGGTTTTTTTGTTTTTTTATCATGTAAAGGCAAATAAGTCCCCAACGGGCAGTTTTCTTCACCACTGCAATACTGGCAACAAGCAGCTCACTTAAGAGGAAGATTACAACTCACTCTGGAATAAAAAATTCCCCTCTTTGGAAATAACCTTTTACTAACACACTCATGACACGCTCCCAGCAGGAATTATTTGAAGTATTTGAGTACACGAAACTTCCTGAGTACCCGAAACTCGCTGGTTGGATCACTGCAATTATTAGAGGTACTCTCATGTCTTCTACAAGAAGAGTGGCTCACCTCAGGAAAAAAGTATTTTAGCACCTACAAAAATTTCATCTCAACAATAATTTAAAACTACTACTGATATGAAGAAAAATTCCCCTATAAATGAATTGCGGTGAGAAATGTTGTACTTAGTTGTTTTGCAAGCACTGCCATGCAATAACCTAGCACCCTGATTTTAAGTCAGGAGCTCAAGGCACAGATGAAGCTGCTGCTTCCATGTCCTCCAATGGTCATTACCTGATGACAGCAGATTGTCACCAACTGCTTCCTTAGGCCCCAAAAGAAAGGGCTCAACCACTGCATTAGATCTCCTGTAGCTCAGTGCACCCTGCACAAAATAGAGGTTTCTCTCCCTTCCACCCCACCTGCATTTTCAGTTTTGCACTGTGCTCTCCCCTATGGCTGTCACCAGCTTGCAACACGTAATTAATGTCTCCTTTAAGGAAGCAATTAGCAGCTGTGGGGCAATATGATCTAATGGGTTAAAGGTACCTTTTTTACAGCTTCCAGCCTGGAGCAGGAATGAATTTCAACTTTCAAGATGTGCAAGATGCACATAAGGGAAATTATCTTTACTACAAAACACCAGTGCTAATCAGTTTTCCTCAGAAAGAGAGATTCTAAATTTGCCTTCAAAAAGTCAGGCTTCATAATACAAAGGGATGAAGGCTGAAAAACCTTCACATTGTAAAAACGCATGCTAAATAAAATGAAATTAAAAATCTGTCATGATTTCCTTGTACATTCCCCTTCCTTTGCTTCCCTTAGTGTTCCCTTCTTTAGGGATGGTTTTTGAGGCTGCCAAACCTCAAGGCTTTGAGGAAAACGAATTTGGAAGAAATTCTTCAAACAGTTTCTTGACATTTTGGCTCCTGGCTTCAGTTTTTAAGAAATGCAATTCATAGCAAACCTGGGCTGAGCTGTACTACAAGATGACCAAGTGCTGCTAGGGCTCATCTTAAAAAAATTCCTTTGAAATAGTCACTTCTGTTTAGTTTTCAGTCATGTTTTATACTTTTTAGTTATGGTCCATTAATGTTTTTAAGCCTAGAGTCTCATGAATTAACCACCTGAACTTCTTTTTCCCCTAACATTATCTTTCTTAGTCCTTGTAGCCGCAGTCATACGCGTCTTGACCTTCCTAAGCTCAATCACCATGTTTAGCAAGCCCAGAGGCGGAGTTTTCATACAGAATCTCACATCAAAGCGACCAAAGTCACTTAAAACTCTTCAGAAAAACAGCTGTAAAAGGATTGTATTTTTTCTTAAAGGAAACACTTTAGGTTCTTACAGAAGTGACAGTGCTTTTGGGGCACACTGTACATAAGTGACCAACCAGCATAAGCCTATGAGAATGTCAGGCATGCAATAAATAAATCGTATTCTTAAGCTTTAGGCAATTATTTTTTTTTTTGCACATTAGACATGATTACTAAGGCTTTTTGCATTTACTTCATCACTGAATGACATACCTAATAACAAGCTTTATCCTCTCTGAGTCTCAAAAGAAGCTGGATCTAAAGACGTTAGCTTGAAGATTTACAGTAAAATCCGACATATAGTCGGATACTTCTTGAATCATGTAAGAATAAAAATTCCTTGGACTAAGGACTAAATTTAAGCTTCTCAGCTGCAAGGACCTACACATGCTACGCATTACTACAGGCCTAAAACCTCTCAACTGAAATTTGTACTCAAGAAGGAATAACAAGGATTTATATGTCTAAATTAAAACAGACAGGAAAGGAACAACGAACAGTCTGCAACTCATTCTGATGAAAGAGAGAAAGATGAGACTGACTCTCTCATGAATGGTACCTTTAATGTAAAAAAGTCAGGATGAATACAAGGATGACAATACAGATTTTCTGCCAGAAAAAAAGCAAAATGGGACCAGACTGAAAAAGCAAGGCATAATCTGATTATTATAAGCCAAGTGACCATTTTTATCACCGACTTCATACTACCTACCTTCCATATCTCCTGACAAAAGGATGTTAGTTTTAGGAGAGCCTTTTTTATGATCACTGACTTGGGCCTCTGAGAAGGTGCAGCCATGTAGAGGCTTTCAAGAGTTACAAATTTAGTAGACTTTGCTGACACAGCAAAGGGTCATTTAAAAGGGTAATAAACCATTAATTTAGCTGGTGCCCTTCTGCTGTGACAGGTTTTCAGAACAGGAATATACACAAATTAATCCTTCAGTCTTGACTGGAAGCTTTAAAAGTTCCCTGTTTAGCCTGATGAGTTTTATCTCCCTTATTATCACTGCAAAAGCAGTTTAACAAATTGAGAGCAGAATTTTATGTGCGATTCAGCCTGGAGTTACAGTACATGAGTATGAAGAACAGCGTTAATGGCTGCTCTTGGTGAATTTTTTGAACGGGGGTTTACAGAATGCAGAATATCCCTTACTGTTATTGTAGGTCATCCTCTAACTGGGTATCCAAAATACTCCAAAACCAAGAACAGATCTGACCCACTGTTCTAATTTAAAGAATAAAATATCTTAGAACTTTAGAAGTCAGATTTTATTAATTCCATCCTTTTATAATTACACAAGATATTGTCTGGACAAACTATTTGAAAGCTGTCTTTCAAAATCCAAAATATCACATCGCTTTAAAATTAAAGACGTTTTAAATAAAGAAGAGCTCTTCTTTTCAATGCAGGAACATTAAAGAAAATTGTTTTGAGAATAAACAGACGAAGGTTTTTCATACTTCATTACTGAAGAACAAAACAAAAAGCCCCCAAGTACCTAGCACTGTTTTTAAAGTGGTGCCCAAACAACTGATATGTACACAAACTTTTAAAAGGGGTGAAGATAGTTCTTGGAATACATATCTTTGGTGTCTATCAGAAGCAGCAGAAACTAAATATTTAACTTTCATATTTAAAATCAACTTGGACACTGTCTCTCCTGTTTCATATTCATCAGAAACATTAAATACACATGTAGAATATTATTGATGCATTAAGAGAAAAGCTATATTATACAGCTGAAGTGCAACTCAACAAGAAGCAATTCTTCTTAACCTCACTATGCCCCCAGACACACCAACACCTAATGTTACACACCCATCTTTATTTCCATACATCTACCCAAATTTATTACCTGCTTTTCCAAAAGGCATATAAAAATCAGCAACAGAAATCAATCTGATGATACCTTAACTTGTAATTGAATTGTCCATGTGTTCTCACCTGCTTAATATGAGATATGGTGGCATCTCGAGGGACATCGAGGTTGATGTAGATTCCAGTGGGCAACAAGAAGTCCACAGATATGGAGCCATCGGCCCCAATCTGCGAATCCACCGCCCAGATGTCAAGGCTGTCCGTCACGGCAGGAGGCATTATGGAATCTCCACAATATCATAGCCACATGGCCTAAGGGAAGAAAATAAAATCAAAATTCAGTATATTTAACCTTCCGTAATTAAACATACATTTGCCAAGTCTTTGGAAAGTTCACGTAAGCTGCTTGTGCAGCTCAACTTGTAGGTCTGGGGGCCTCAAATCTCAGTATTGCAAATAAGTATGTAAGGATTCAGATATTACTTCTATACAGCATAGTAATAGTACTTGCCCAGGCAAAGTACTTCTGTTTAGGTGTATATATGATTAACAAAAATCAACAAACAGCTGACGCAACCCAATACATCAGCCTAGCCATTTCTGGTTCTAATAATCGTCAGAAACTTCTATAGGAACCATTAAAACTTCCAGATGAACACAAAACAATCAAAACAATTTGGGAAAAGACAGATCATCTGCTATGAATTCAATGAAGTTAAACATATATGCAACACAACTACAAATAAAGGTTTTCAAAGCAATTTGGAATTCTTTTCATAGAGCACCACAGTTGTGCACACAAATCCAGCAGACCAACAACAGCATTTTCACAAGAGGGAATCATTCCCCTTCCTCTAGAGCTTCTTCCTTTCCTCTTTTTTAAAAAAGGTGAAATAGTTTTGTTTAGAAAAACCCAAAACACCAGCTATTATAACCAAACGCTGTGATAAAATGGAGCTAATGCTTCCTTTATGAAAAGCTAAATTACTTGATGCTGCAATTTCACATATATTGAACTCAATTTAAAACTAATTAAAACAGGAAGACTTTTAAATCAAATCATCCACTGCCATATGAATCATCATCATCATCTTTACAGACAACAGAGACACAAAAGTGGTTCCTTGGCCAAGTTTCTTCTGCAATCTTGAGCCTGATGCTCAGAACTTGCATTGAAAAAAATTAAATAAATCTATAAAGTTAGGGCAAAGCTGAGCATGCCTACAATGAATAACGTATGCCTGCAGCACAAACCAATAATAATGTTTTATTTACCCTAAAGCAAACTATTAATATTTTGTAAACAGTAAAATAAAGTCTGTTGAGGGGCAACTAGTTTACTTTTTTTTTTTTTAAGAAATAGATTTAATAGATTTAAATCATCATTCTAAAATATCCTGAATTCTCAGAGCTGCCCTTGGCCACCCCAGCTGTGCTGGTGGCAGCCTGCTGGGTGAAGGCTGCCTTCCATGAGCCAAGTCATTGGGAAGCCTTTCCCTTCAGCCTGCCAGAAGCTGCAAGCACCCGGACACCACTGCTGACAACCATCACCACACCAAAGATGGGGCTCTTTGCATTAGTACTGTGCTTGCATAGGTAAAAGTAACAGCATTTGATCATAAACACAAAAACTCTAACTTTCAGAACACATAGGCAATGTAATAAAAAACATTTTTCATTATTGCATAGAGTTAAAACAAGTTAGGAGCTCCCCTTATCACTATTGAGTAATACCTTGTTTTCACTGGCTTCTCATTTAGAATAAATCCACTCTGTTGCATCAGGCTAAACCAAAACAAGTAGCTTTTTTTTTTTCCCTTTGGGTGGAAGAGATCAGGTAGGACAGAGCTGGTGACAAGAACAAGTCAGGAAAATATTTGATTTTGATTCACAGATCTTTACAATACCTTCCCTTCACTCATCAGTGGGTGTGGAAAGGTCAGCACAGAGACTAGTATCTTAATTTCTGCTGTAAACAAACCCTAATCTCTGTCATGTAACACAGAGTATACTGTCAACATAATGTGACATTTACTTGGAAAATCTTGAAAAAACAAGCAGTTACACATCCCCAACCACCGTATCTTTCCTAAGATATTTAAATGTGGTATCATTTACTTTTTCTCATTCAACGACTTCCACCCACGCTATGGTGGCTGGAGTTTTGTTGCAGCTGACAACAGCAGCTACAGACGAGTCACTTGAGCGAGGCCCAACAAAAGCTTTGGCCAGGCTTGCTGGGCACTGCCGCCAACCCAAGTGCTTGGGCCACTATGCAGCTCTGGTTTAATAGGGCAGTAGCAAGGAGAGGAAAATTAATTGTTCCATGTGGTCATTCCAGAAACATTCACTATAATTTCTCTTATTTTCCTGCTCTTTTGGAGGTTTTTCTGTGATGTTTGCAATTGCTGAAGCCACTTGAGTGCTTTAGTGAGTTTAAGTTGTGAAGCTGCATAACTTAGAAGGTAGAAAACATAAAACAAAGCTACAGTTGTATATTGTATACAGTTATATATTAGGAATTCATTTCCAACTGCTCACTTCCATAGCAGCCATCAGAAAGCCCTTAACCCCACGGGACAGACAGGCCAGTCTGAGCGTGCTGGGAAGCAACCCTCGCCTTCAGCTACTTCATACCCCCTTCACAGCCAAACGGTTGTTTCTCCTCTTGTTCTTTTGTTCCTTTTTCGTGAGCGCTGTGAGTGTCTAGTCGTGCCCGCGGTTTCCAGCAGCAGCAGCGTCACCGGGGTCACGGGAGAGCAAGTATTTATACCGCGAGCACGAGGCGGCTCCCGGTGACTCGGGTTGACCCGGGCCGTGTGCGGCGGCTCCGCGCGGCCGCGAGGCCACCAGCACCAGCCACGCGGAACGACTTCCAGCTCCAGGGAAAACAGCCACCACCCAAATCATAACCCAAAGCTATTTTGGGCTGTCCACCTCATGACTACTCTTGTCCATTGTCATTGTGAAAACAGCTTGGCATACAAGGGGGAAGTCATTAAGAGTGCTTCACCTGGGCAATTCAAGGGTCTAATCAATTATTATTTTACAGTGACACTGCTCAATCTTCAGTACTCTATATTACAAGCATGTAATTTGATAGCACAAGAAATCTCCTATAAAGGCTCAGTTTGCTCTGATCTTTCAGCTATGTACTTCATTTTTTGTCTGTGTGTGTGTATATACATATATATATATATATATTTTGCTCCAAAGTGCTCAATGTTTTTTTTCCTATGATGCCAGACCTAAAAGGGGTTACTGAGATGCATAGAAAGAAATGAAAATCCGATTGACAGAACACGTCAAGGAACAAGGCAATGCAGCTTCCACCTTTGCCCTTGTCCATCCACAGAATGACGCACCTTGCACACGTAACGAGCACTCCGACGGCAGCAGCACAAGGAGCACTCCAAGCTTTCCACGTTTGCACAGCTACCCTCCCCGCAGGGCCGTGCTGGGGTGCTCTGAGGCACCCCAAAGCCAGCCGTGCGACACGGGGCCCCGGGCTGCGGGGGGAAGGCTCTGCCCTCCGCCTCGTCTCTTCGAACGTGTCCCTCGCAGCCCAGCCAGCACACACCAGGCCCCTTCCCCACACACAGCCACAGCTTACTGTTCAAGCAGAAACACCACCGTTTCCCGCCAGGTTGTTGAGCTGAATCCAGTCAAGGGCTCGAACGAATGCCTGAACATGCAAGGGGGCAGGAACCGAGACCGGGATCATCTTCTCCCCTCCTTGGCGGCGGCCTCCAGACCCCAGGCAGGCCCCCCCTCAAGGTGCAAGTTCACAGCTGGCTGGGCTCACGTCAGGTCACGCTGCCCTTCCTGCTCAAGATGCTCTTCAGGCCACGTCAGCACTTCGGCAACCGCTCTGTCAGCAGGATGGCACGGCGCACACGGCTCACGTTTGGGCTTTTTTTCCCTTTGCCCCCAGGCAAAGCAGCTTTCTAAGCAGGCACAGACCCAGCACGGGTCCTAAGCAGGGACCTTGCAGAGACCCAGCTGGCAGGAACAGGGCTGGACCAGCCCTCCTGAGGAATTAGGCTGCACTTGCAACCAGGTGCTTCCAGTTGCAAGACCCCACAGCCCAACAACAACAACATTAAATGCCTACAGTGAGTAGTTCACAGCCACTGAACTGCTGGGTAAAGGCAGAGGGAGGGAATCGAGGGAAACAGACCTTATGAGCAACAGGTGAAGAGCAGGGGCAGGAATTATTTATTTTGGAGAAGAGGGGGCTCAGGGGAGACCTTATCACAACAGCAACCCAACAGAAGGTTGTAGAGAGGCAGGGAGTCAATCTCCAGAATAGCTTCCAACAGGACAAGAGGAAATGGCCTCAAGTTGCTCCAAGGAGGTTCAGGTTAGGTATTAGGATAAATTTCTACACAGAAACAAGTGTGAAGCACTGAACAGGCTGCCCAGGGAAGTGGTGCAGTCACCATCC
>JAVCKT010032097.1:3188-18211 GCA_032273925.1 Rhynchotus rufescens | reverse complement strand
AGAGGAATTCCCTAGTTTCCTGGTAGGAGGAAGAGAATGATGGGGAGATTCCAAGCACCACAGAGCACTGATCCATGGCGAGGAGTGGAGGGAGAGGGGAATGTATGCTCTTATACAGCTACTAAGCATGTCATCATCCCTCAACATTACTCTGCATTCTGTTCTCCACAGGCGTGTAGAAGGGGTGTAGAAATATTGTGAAGAAAATTATCATTCTATCTTCACTGGAAAGTTTTACAACGTCCATGAGAGAATGTAGGGGACAAAAAACCATAATTACCTCTTGTTCCAAAACTCATATCCTATTGTATTTAGTACCCTGAACGAGGCACTGATCCTAAGGAAGAATAATATTTATCCAAGTAAGGTAAAAACATAAATTTTTACTACCACACGTAACTGAAGATTTCTAATTTTGCAAGGACAGATCTTGAAACTTTTCACAGCATTACTCTAATATAAACATTATTGACGATTAATGTAATAGGTGAATTTTGTGATGTGTCTTTAATAATTTGGCTTCTGCAATAGAATTTTAAACTGCTATTTTTATACGATATTATTTATTTATATTACTTTTACTAGGTTGCCTTTACTAAAGACTATCTCACAGATCTCAAGTGGGTTGGTTGCATAAGACAGAATATTTTTAACACAAACTACTATCTCAGGCCTCTTCTAATATAACCATTCCATTTCTTCTTACTTTTCTCTTTTCAAGCAAGAATTAAAGGGAAGAGATATAGTGTATTACACACTGAAGAAGTCTTAGAAAGAAGATGGAGAATTTCCAAAAAGTTAAAATAATCAGAAATGTCATTTCTTGAAATGTCCAGTTTTTGTAACTGTCCTTTCAAGCAATGAGTAGATGGAGATCAGTAAGTTAACAGATGCCTGGTTGTAGTTTTAGCTGTAAAGACATAGCTAATTTCCTAGCTAATTAAAGTCATCATAACAAAAACAGATCCACTGTATTAATGATCCTAATGTTCTATTTTTAGAGACTATACTTTTAAGTCGAAATTCTGCAGAAAAAAGTTCAATAGTTGTCATATCAAATTAGAAAACCAGATTTTCTCCAATAGCCCTTAATGGGAAGATAGTTAATAAAGTGAAAAAATAACTTAGCTTTATATTGCAAGTTATTGTTGAAGGAGAAGTGGGAGAAGTGGGGAGTAGTAGACTCTCCATCTTAAAACTGGTGTTTGCCAGGTGCTTCTTCGCTGACGAAAGAAATCAGCCAAGTCTCATCAGAAGACAATACTTGATCCAAAACTTAATAAAGTTACTGCAAATATATCCAAGAATTCTACCAATTGCATCAAACTTAACTTATAAAATACTTTGGCTAAAATTCCAAGGGTTGTTCATTCTATGATCTCTGCATCACATAGGTCAAATTTGGCTAGAGGTCAAATTTCATTCTTAACATTCTTGGTTCAAAACTACAGTCTATGTTTCATTTTGGTAGAAAGGTCTATAAAATAATTCTTGCTCTAGTTTTGTTCATGGCTAATATGTTCTATTAGAAACCATGTAAAGTTTATTTAGTCTCAGTACTGAAGCTAGCACTCTCTTATTATCTTTTCTCATAGTTCTTCCTGGTATGTTTCTTTATATACAGAAAACAAATTTGCAAAGATAAATGCCTTATTAATCAGATGATTGATTCAAAGACATTATTGACTGTTACTTACAAAGCAAGAACTGCTGTTGGAATATTCAGCTATTACTTTGAAAAGTAAAAATAGATAAGCAAACTCCCCAAATCTTTTGTGCTCATCAGGGACTTCTTTAGAGCCTTTTAAGAGTTAGATTTCGAACATAAATATGTTCCAACTAATCAGAAATACAATTTGAATATCTTATAACTACAGATCAAAGTTCCTATAAAACCATAACGTGATCTTTACTAAGATAAATGGTTTGTGTTTATCGTATCCTTAGTTTCAATTTTTATTCTGATGATTTTAATGTGTTGCAAACTAGATGACTGGTTTTTAAGAAAACTAATTTTTCTTTCAGTTAAAATGCCCTTTTCCCTACATAAAAAAATCCAAAATATTATTTAACTGCTGATGGAATTCTTGACTTCCTCAACATTTCCTGAATAATAGTATAAAATTTTATAGCAATGTTTCATTTTACATTATTAGAAATCTGTCAAACAAATAAGGACATGTAATTCTGGGAATAGCAGATTTGGGTAGTAAGAGTAATGCTAGATTAAAATATTATTGGTAAAAGACAGAGAAGGAACTTTCACAGAAATATATTAGATTTTGTTTATCTGCAGAAATATATTAGATTTTGTTTATCTGTTAGAACACATATGGTAGCAAAAACTTAGCAAGACTCACTGTCACAATACTTGCTCACTTCAATGTGTCAAATGGGCTTGGAGGAAACTGAATCCTTAAACCATCTTTAAGAAATGAATTACCCAACTTGCATTGGTCGTGTCCCTAAAATTATAGCATATTTTAAAAATTAATGAGAATAAACAAGCTCCTAAATATACATTTGCTTCATCCCAGTAACGTCCAGCTCACCCCGCCCATGTCATGAATACTTTCCTTGTCTAGTTTCTTCCATTTGCAATTATATAGGCTCCTTTTCTATATGCAGCTGCTATGGAGCATTTGCTCTGGGTTTCCATGCATTCGCAGATTACAAATCTCCACACACGCATAGCCTATTTTAAAATCTGCATAGCCCATTTTAAAATTTTTAAGTTGAGAACCTTATTAGTAGTAGTTTGAGCAAGTTTGTCTTTAAACTTCATCATAGATTATCGATATAAAACTCATCTCACAAATAAAGAAGAAAAAATAAAGAACTTGTGAATACATGTTACTATTGGGAAATAGAAAAAATACTGCCCAATATTGCAAAGTATTTATGTTTTGTTAATATGATAGAAGGATAAGAGATGGATTTTAATGATTCACAAGGAGAACTAGTTTTCTATTTTTTTTTAAGTGCTTGCATCAACAAACACATAGAGTCGTCATCTTTCATTTAAAATCATAGAAAAGAAAGCTGACAGAGCATATGATGTGGGAGGAAAAGAGTTATTGACTGTGAGATGCAGATCACAGAGGGAGAGAGATGAAGGAAAAAATAAATGGAGAGTTCTTCCTGATGGATTGAGTAGTTGTCTACACTTTATATATGTATAAATAAATTGTGCATGAAAAGAAGTGATAGTGTGAATTGCACATCTCTGCTTTGTTTTAAACATAGTTTACTCCTAGGATATATTTCAAAGATTATTTAATCAAAGTAGACTTGCTGCATGACGGCAACTGTAAATAGAGAAAAATAGGAACCAAGAATTTTAATTAAAGCTCTTTGAAAAAAGGTTTGAATTTTGAAAATAAATTTGAAAAAAAAATACTGGAAATAAATAAATTACAATAATCTTAACACAGCTGTGTGGGAAAAGGGGGTGTAGGTGGTACTGGCAGGATATGCCTGTTGTAACTGCCGATATGACAATTAAATAGGATGGAACTCCAAGCCATGGCAGTGAGACAGACATGAAACTGCAGTAGATAATGGCGAACCAAACTTAATTACAATGTCATGGCAGCAGTGGATAACTGCATTCATGCTGATCAACAGTGTGACAAGACAGAGCAGAGCAGCTCTGCAGAGGGTGACACTCATGTCTTTGGACTCCAAAGGGAAGGAGTCATCCACTGTGTCATGGATTTGCATTCCTCTCTGCAGCACTAAGAGGGGAGTAGAGGAGAAAGTAAATGTCACATGTAGCATTGACAAATAAATATATAGAGAGACAATGTATGTACTTGTATTTAGGCAGTTCCCAAGCTATATTCTCTCTGAGCAGCATGGAAGAAAACATCTGTTGCAGACAGTGCAGGGACTTTGTATTCCAAAATCTTCAATCTTTTACGCACAATTTGGTCTTCTATGCATATTACGAGACATTTATAGTGGTGGCTCATATGAACTGTGTCTCCCTTGTGAAATCTCGCACTGGGGGAGGTTATTGGAAGCCAGTAGCCATTACAATGGTAATTTGAGCTGGGACAGAATAATGGCACCACATTATGAACCAATAATGGGACACTAATGTTTGTAGTACACTCTTGCAGTGCATAATAATGAAGGGAGAGTGTAAGTTTGAAATCAGTCCTTAATTATTTGGATGATTTTTTGACTCTGAGTTTAACAAACACTGAAACTTGTCCAGGCCTTCAGCACTGACTCACAGCTTTTGCAGTGTATACCTTAGAGAATATAAATATATCCACCAAAGCAATATTTCAAGGATTGTTTGTTTTAGCTTTTATTGAATAAAACCCCCAGAGCCTCTGAGTAGCTTTTCAAATCCCTTAGATTTGCATACAGATATATTCTTGTACTGCAAGTGATCTTATGCCACTTGGCAGCACCCACCATCGTGAGAAACACATGTCACTGTTTCAACAGAATGAGATGGCAATGAAAAGAGAAAACACTGGCATCTTGGGTGCAGTTGGCTTATTTTTGGGAACTGTGAGGAAACAGACACTTAGCTGAGGAAAATGATTTCAATAAATATCCTCTACGTGCGCTTCCAAATGTTTCAAGAGGCAAAGGTTACGAATCATCCCAGCATGAGACATGGCTGCATACAGGATGCCTTGAATTGGAAAGGCAGCAATTAAAACAACTTGTTATTGATTCAACATCCAGCAGATTTGGGTTCAGCAGCTCACCAGTATGAATGGCACCCACAGAGAGTGATTGGAGGGCAGCATTTCTTCATATCTGGGAAGGTCTGAATATCATGTGTTAGTCATATGCAGGAGAGGAAGTGCTAAAATAAACAAACATACGGCATGGTTAAGACTGCCACAATACTTGCACATTGGCCCAAATTCTCTGCGGCTACACAGTGGTATCATGCAGACTTTGTAGTAATCTAAATGGAGAAAGAAATTTGGCTTCTTGAAGCTAAATTGCAAAATCTCTTCCCTCTTGTTATAATTATGTTTCTAAGTTTTTTATATTTAAAAATAATGTGTAAGAATTCTCTGTGTCTGCAGATTGAGCCGTACCAACTTTGTGCTGCATTAAGCTAAATGTCCTTGCTATTTTCACTGACTTTGTAGAAATGGTGTAACAATTACAGAACCAAAAAATAAATACCTAAGAAACAATAAAATATGAAGAGTACAGATAGCATACACAGAGTATGTTCATCAATCCATTTGACAGGTCTTAGCTCAGCTAAAGCTGTCAAACTTCTTGCTGAGCCCTTAAAAGACAAAGGTGTCTAGAGAGATGGGTGAGATAAGAAAATAGAATAGCAGAAGGAAATTGTCCATTTGTCACTTCATGATTTAAATGCTTTTATTGGGAACATTTTTGTTCAAAATAGAGCTGGCAGTTCCCTTCACTGAAGCCTTTGGATCTTTGTAGAAATAAAAGGAAATATTTAAAATGGTAATTTTTATGGGCTAGGCATTTTATTATATAATTGTTATTATTTTTCCCAATAGATGTATTGTAGTCATCTTAGAGTATTTATTAATACTTTAATATTAATAATGGCATTTATTATTAACCCCTCTTCAGTTTGTTTTTTATTGCCTTCTCAAAGATGGGTCAACTAAATCAGTTTTTTACTGTTAAATCATTATTATAGGTCGTAATTTAATTTAGGCCAATTAAGTAATTGCTAGAAATTTCAGCACATACCAGGTCAATTCGTTACTTTTTTTTTTAAAATCTTCTGAAGTTTAAATTTAACACTTTGTTGAATTAGAACTCTAATTAATTATCTTATACAGTCTGCATCAAAAGGAGTCTTTCCTATCTGAACCTGATAAAAAATGGCAGTGTTTATAAGGAATGTGCCAGATTCTCATTTGCACTAAAAATCTTCACAAGAAATAATGGTGAAAGGGTTCTGATAGGAGTGTAAGATACTTTTTTTCTCTAATTTTAGAAGCCCCATTATACTTCTAATATAATGAACAGATACTTGGATAGAGTGTCTAAATAAGGACAGATCTGAGATTTTGCTAATTAGCAAACAAACGGCAAATGACGAGTGAATGCTAATTCTGGGATTTAGTACCAATTACATGTAGCTTTCTTTTTCTCTTTTGAAGTTTTTCATATGTGTTATACAGCCAAGCTCACTGCTCGTAAGGCAGCTCTACATACCGAGGGCATTGGGGTGGGTTCTTTCTTTGTTTCCCCAGGGAGCAGGAGTTTGCAGATAGCTGCTGACATTTCTCTGTTCCTGACTCTTCTGGCCTGGAGGAAGAGCTGCTCTGTGGGTGATTGCTTCCAACCCGCAGCACAACAGCTTCACTGCTGTCCTGCATTACCCCAGTGTCAGGGGCTCCCCATGTCCCTGCCCGTGAGGGCAGCCGTCCGTCCGTCACCACTGCTACATGGCAGGGAAGGAGGGCTCCCCGCGGCCTGAAATGGTGGCTGGGCCCTTGGCAGCAGTGGGGAGGCTGGGCCAAGGCAGAGCCCTCAGGGCCCTGACAGAAATCTTGTGTGTACTTACATATATCTCCCTCTCATAAAGAAAACCTGCAAATGTGTTTGAGGTTTTCCGTTAATGTATGTAGGCATACAAAGGCATATATATAGGTATTTGTGCATTTCCGAGCTCATTTTCCCCCCAGAGGCACATGTCTACCCTTGCTGGCTTGCCGGCGAAGGGAGGCAGTGGCTGCTTGCTGCCCCCTTCCCCGCCATCTGCTTGCTGAGCAGCCTCTGTTCACCCTCCTGTCCTTGACTGCAGCCCCCCGGCCCTCCTGAGCGGCACGCAGCCCCTGCCACGAGGGCTGGCTTCACCCCAGCGCACTCGCTCATCATTTCCACCTCTGCCCTTGGAAACGATGCCCGCTGGGGCAATCGATCCTGCTTCCTCTTCCTCCATGGCTCTCCCGGGCCGTGCTCCGACCAGGACGTTGCCATGGAGCGGGCACGGCAAGGCCGCAGCTGGCAGAGCGGCGCCGCGAGTGCTCCCTGCTCCTCAACTTCGCTGCCATATGTCGAGGAGAAGCTGAGAGCAGCTTATCAGCAGCACCACCTGGGCCCGCCTGGACGAGAGGCTGCACATCTGCAGGTGCCCAGTGCCTGCACGGAAATTGAGAGCCTCTCTCCGGGCACCACCTAAACCGCTGACCACAGATTGCTCGAGCGTCACTTAGCCGCTGCGAGCAGCTGAGTGATTTTCCTTTGCCCTCGCTGCGCTTCCCGCAAGCTCTCCCTTATTTTTATTCAAGGAGAGATGGAGTTGGCGGCAGGCCCAGATTTGCAGCTGGTGTCTCCAGGAGAAAGCTTACAGAGGGGAGGGAAAAAGGAAAGGAAAAAAAAAATAAAGAAACAAAACACACAAACCAGCAAACAAAGTCACCCAAATTCTATGCTGAATTTGCAGACTCTGTAGTTGCACAGCTGTATGGAAGACAGGAGGTTAAGGCTGTAACTGGTCTCTCCTGCCTTGCTTCCCATAAAGTGAGGATTCTACAAAGGAATGTTCTTGTTAGATGCCTGGCTCTGCTCTGTAGTCCTGTAGCCTGGAAAAGAGAAAAGAAAACAGGAGATTCTTCTTCGTGGCTTACAGAAAATACACTATACATTCTCCACATCCAGAAATAACTTTATTCATCCTGCTCTGAAAATTGTTCTATTCCACCAGCAGTCCAATACCAAAATGTGCTTTAGTTTCCTATGAACAATATTCACCTGCTGAACGATCCAGTGAATAGAATACAAGTGAGAAGACTGGAAAGAAAAAAAATCCTTCAAGCCAGTTCTTACATACCCCAGATATTTGTAGAGGACAGGGCTGAGCAGATCTGGTCATGAGGCAGATGGGGTAATATGAAAGGTCAGGGGCTGGCCTTCTTAGCCAGCTGTTGCAGTGTTCAGCTGCTCTTGTGAGCTTGCAAAGTTGCTGAGACTAACTTTTCCTACAGATTTTTCTTCTTGTTGCCCACATTTTGAAATGAGAGGTGGCGTTAGCATGTGCATTAGCATGTACTTTGCATCTAGCTTTGTGTGTTCTTTGCTTGTTGAATCCCTGGAAAGGTCTTGTTCTCTGTTTTTATAGGAACTCAAACTTGTAAATTTGTTAGATACTTGTTTATTAATTGTTTTATTAGAGTGTGTGAGGAACAAGAGGTAAGAACTCATGTCTGTCAGCTGCATCAGAGTATTGCTCTACATTACTAGGACTTGAATATATAAGAATTTTAAGGATTCAGTTTTAAGGCTTTTGCAGTCTGATACACTTAGGCAAGAACGTCATTCATATAGCAGATCTTTATCCAACCATTAGGTCTTGCATAAACACAAGGTTGCAGCCTTGGGATGTATTAAAAAAATAAAGTCCTCATCCACTTAGGTTCTTTTCTGCTTAGTGGCACATGACAAAATATCTCAAATATCTCACACCAAGCAGAATTCTCAGTACCGGAAAAGTTGTTTTTTGTTTTGTTTTGTTTTGCTTTCCCTCCTTTGAATTTGTATTATAGGATTTGAATCTTAGTTGGTGAAAGAGTTGAGCAAACAGTACAGCAATTTTTTTGGAAAGTCTTGAAAATATGAAAGTGTTGAAGAAGAAGGCAGGTGATTAGGCAGTTTTGATGTGAAGAAGTATTGTCTGGAGTTCCATTGATTTAAAAACAAGAGAGTACTAAAAGGTTGTGACCTTACTCTGTGCTATGTAATACAGTTGAAACAGAACTATTCTAAGGAACACAAATAAAAATGACATTGAACAACCAACTAGTCTCTTTGCCATTGTTTTACATTTATTTTTACTGTCCCAGTTCCTGTTTGGGAGGGGTTGGTTTATTTGTTTTCATTTTCAATTGTCTTGGGGTATTAGAGAAGTCTTTATGCTTAACTGTAAAGCACTAACCATGCATCTTATGCAAAATAAATAAAAATACAAATCATGATAGGCATTCTGGGATATAAAGCAAATCAGCACACTCCTGCATCAGTAATCTTTCTTACTGAATATCCTTCGTGTGTAAAACACCAGCAGGGAACAGGAAAAATAAATAACATATTTTCATATCTGGGAAGAAGAACCAACCAGATAATCACAGAAATGCATAGAGCTTCAAATCCTCATCACTTAGCAGCTCAAAATAATCTCCTAATAGCTACTGTCAAAACATGATGTGATAATTCTTGACAGAGGTCCTGCATAATATTGCAGTTTTGCTGAGATTTTTTTAAGTCACAGACTGTGATGGGATGTGGTATACATCCAAGAACATAAATTCCTGAGAGTAGTATGTATCAGAAGCATGATCTATGAAATAACATCCATATTTTCTAAGACTGGGTATTGGTAATTTTGGGTAGATGAGGTCCCTGAAAGGTACTCAGAAGCCAGGCAGAATCTCAGCTCCTGATCATCAGCAAGGATGCTTTGGGAGCCTCAGTCCAGAAGAAGCACAGAATCAATATAATCATATGGGGAGGCTGAATTCTACGCAGCTGAAGATCTCTCAGCTCCCCAGGTACTCAGAGACTGGAGGGAACTGCTTTGAAAAGTCATGGAAAATCTGTCAAATTCTTTTTCTTTTCTCCCTCTTTTCCATGACAGCTTCATTGTATGTAAACTTAGGGACATGGAAGTCTTTGGAAAGCTTCTGTAGATTTTAAGAACCAATGATGTACATGCAATTTATTGGAGGTTCCTGTGTGTAAGAGTCTTCTCATTTCTTTACCCATAGAGTAGCAGTATTCCTGTTGCAGGTTGGCTCAGGCAATTGCTATTCACTGCAGTTTAAGAATGTTCAGACCCACAAGAAATATTAAAACATAGGTCTTGTCAGACTAACTTATTTCTTTTAATAAGCACCACAGAAGTAGTGGCTAAAGGGACTGGGACAGCATAATCAGTCCTGATTTTTATTTTAAGAAATCTTGCTTGTAAAATTAATTCAAACTGCCTTGGAGTGGAAATGAGAAGCTGCAGGTGAAGATGAATGACAGGTTACATTAAGATGAGGAGAAGGGCATAGGGATTACTGCAGAGATTTTCAGAATCACAAAAAAGTCAGGTACCCAAGTCCCAGAAAAAGCCAAGGGAAAATGGGTCTCTCTCACCTGTATGCCTTTGAAAATGTCTCTTAAAAGTTTTATGTACTATCCTATCTAATCATCTAAGATTAATTAAGTGGGGCGTTCATGAAATACAGGAAAGAAAATTAAAAAAAAAAAAAAAGATGAGCAATTATAAACAAAGAGAAACTGAAAAGTGTGACAAATGTGACTGAATTTTTCAGGAAGATGGTATGGTTAGAAATAATTGAAAATCTGTGCTGGATATTTGCAGGAGATTGAAGTAACCGGGAAAAAGAGATATTTAAAAAAAAAAAAAGAAAAAAAGAAAAAAAAAGAGGTGTTTCATTCTAGACGTGAATGTGCAATATTAGGAGGCAGTAAAAAAAGACTATACAATAATTATACATTTTGAAACATCTCAACACAGTGCAGGAAGGGAATAACCTGTTTTTATCTATGTCCTTCCATTACTGACCAAAGCCTGAACTACGTGCTTTGTGGGTACCCATTTCCCAAAAGAGAAGCTGGAGGAAATTCTCAGGGAGAGTAATGAGACTTGGTTGAAATGATTGTCCTCAGCTCAGGCAAGATACTTGCCAGGGAAATTCCAGACAATTGTTCACATAAATATATTGCTGGCTGTAGTCACAAAGGCCAAGCCTGCTTTTTATTCAGGGATCAAGTACTGTTTTATTTGAAGTCTATGAGGATATTTTGGACTAGCATCATAAAACCTGTGAACGAGTAATATTTTTCCTTAAAATTGGGCTTAGGTCAGCAAGATGCTGAATCCAAACTTTGGACCAAAGAAGAACATTCACACCCTCATCTCTGGAGAGATGAGCAACACAGGGTGGTCCAGAGGGGCAGGGATATGTAACCTTTTTGGATGCCTCCAAGTCCATAATGATTGGATGATTATTTTCAGCTCTCTCTTCTTTAAGTTCATTTCTTTGCATCACTCAATGCATATTGTACAATTGTAGTTGTTTTATCACTACTATCATTTCAACTGCTGATAACAGAGGTTTACTAATATAATGTGAATCAAAAGTAGGTGTAAATCTTGTGTGGGATCAAAAAAACCCAGAGTGAAAGTGTCCATGAGTGTTTTGTGCTGCACTGAAACTCATATTACCTTCAACAGAAAACTGATATGACATGAAAAAACAAAATTCACATAAATAGGGAGAGAAATGGAAATAAAAAGCAGTAAGGGCATTGATTGATGGTTTCCACCCTCCATCCTAGGCAAAACCAGCAATCTGGCAGGGATTCCATCTGGTGCTGCCTGCAGTCACGGTTTACATTGAGTATGCCTGGTATACATTTATGAAGAAAACGGTCTGTCATTAAACCTGACTGGCACATTAAGATTTGCTCAATATTAAATTAATGAATGACATGCAAGTTAAACAGCTAGTAGATAAAGTGATAATATTTCAACGTTAAGTGTTGCTTCAGAATGTGTGAAGACTATTTATTTTCTATTTGTGATCTCCCTTCTTTTTATGTTAATTTAATTTAGTTCTTGTTACTGGTACTCATCTATCCCTAGATGAATTCTTGCTAAGAATTGCACTGCAGTGTAAGAGAAGCACTTAACATGTTCAGTATTAGAAGATCATCAAGATTATATAATTTAGTGTCTCAAGACTAATCCTGTCAAACCATTTCTGCACTCCCTTTTGCTGTATATAAAGGAATATAGAGTCAATTTTTGAAGAAAGATTGGAATTTTAAAGGGTGCTTGATGTCTGCTAGTCTGAAAGAGTGCACAACGGGTAGGACAACACACCTGACTCTGCCTTGTAGCTTGTGCTTTATAACATCTTGACAGTAATGCTGGAGCTGTTCAAACCAGCAATACTTCCCATTGTCCAACTTCCCAGTGTCCAACTCTTCTCAACACTTTCTCATGGGAATCCTGCTGTAATTCATTCTAAATTTGGTTATGGGAATTTGGAGAAGTTCTTAAATAAAAAAGTGATTATAAGAATGTCTATAGTAACTAGAACAGAGAGGAATAGTACAGAAAATGTGAAATGGGACAGTACAGAATAGTATGGGAATGTACAGAATAGAATGGGACAGTACAGGAATAGTACAGAAAATGTGAAATGTGAAAAAAAAAAAAGTGAAAGAAATGTGAAAAAAAAAAAAAAGACACTATTTAATGGCCTACTGAAGACATGTGTGAATGCAGTTTTTATGTTGAGCCACATCACTGGTGTGATTCTGTTAAAAGCTAAGGGCTTCTTGAGGATTTCTGAACATTCCTTGGGCTTAGGACTTGAGTCCTAGAATGAACCGAACCCAACTTTGCGCCCTATTTACCAAATATGTGACAGAATCACACAGAATCACAGAATGGTTGAGGTTGGAAGGGACCTCTTGTGATCACCTAGTCCAACCTCCCTGTTCAAGGAGGGACACCTAGATCATCATTTGGAAGATCGCCAAAGAAGGAGACTCTTTTGCACCTTCAGTAGGAAGTTTGTTTGGATATCTTTCCTTGAACAACAGTAGCTTCAACAGTAGCTTTGAATGTCATTTTGTCTCAGCACTATTTGTTTCTTTTTTTAAGTATATCACAAAATTAGGGAGGGAATGGAAAGTAAGAGGAAGTTTTTGATAGAACTTTTCTAGCTTCAAACAGCTTCACTTTTTATAAATAATTCCTTGAATGAGATCACTCATATAATACGTGCTGCCCAAGGCAAAAAGTAATAATAATGCTTAAGTTCATCAAAGTGAATTCTAAAATTGTATTTCAGAGCTAATTTCAAGATACATGCTCAGTTGTAATATTATGAGCACTTTTGACATTTGTCTAATCACCTTTCCTCATCTAATTTGTCTGACAGATTTTTCTTATAGCAAATGAATATAAAAAATCAAATCCAAGTCTTGTACATTTAAGTTAATGAAAGAATGCTCATATATTCCTTCAGCAACAGAGTAATTAACTAACCATGTGATTATGTGCTTGTATATATATTTTAAAAGTGTAAGCATCTTTATGTGGCCAAACTGTATCACTATTTTCAATCTGTTCAGTTAGAATAACAAGCTATATTAAGCTATTAGTTCGCATTCTGTGAACTTAAAATTAATTTTTGTAATGAGTAAGCATGGGCAATGATAACAGTATTTTTGCAGCTGATTATGATACCTTAGCCCTGTGATATCTTAGCTCAGTTAGGGATATTACTGAAGAAAAGTCTGTTTTATTTTTATAAAACAGTTCAAATTCTTCAAATAGAGACTAGAAAATAACTTCCACACTGCTAAATTTCCACACTGTTAAAAATAACAAAAAAGAAAAAAAAGAATTAAACTAGGCTGAAAATGTTAAGACAGATATTTTTACATGTTAAATTCTTGATACCATCATTATTTATGGGATCATGCTGTTTCAGAATTCCTTTTTTTTCTAGAAATATACTTAATCTACATGGTAAATAATTTCTTTATGTTTAATCTTAATTTAAGGTATCAATTATCAATTATAATTTATAATATCAAGTACTGGCAAAAACCAATTTACACTAAATTAAGCATTTCAGCTATGGTAAAATACAAGGTTATAAGATTATAAATTAATGTAAAAATCACAACTGAAATATTGAAAAATACCAAATATATTTATTTTTGATAATAATTTTCTAATGGGAAGTTGGCAAATCACAGTACTTTCTTTCTTTCCTTTCAGATCTTTCTTTCCTTTCCACAAAAATATATGTTTTAAGAATATAAACTGAATTTTTATGTACTGACCACCTCTACTAAAAAAACTAGCTAAACTTGTTTAGCTAACTGAATAAAAAGTTGAGCTTTTCAAAACATAAAATGGATACCCTGTTCACATAAATATATCATAGAAATATATATATATATAATATAAATATATCACACTTGGGTAGCAGAATACTGAAAATATCTAAGGCAAAATTTTCACCATACTGTAAGGCAAAGTTTAATGAGTTCAAGAACTGGTCTGAATCTAAATGGTAACATTCAAGATGAAAACTTAACCTAAATAAAGGCAATGCAAAAGAGCATAATCTACAGTAGGTGCTATGAAGATACACATCCATAAGGCTAGAAGAAAATTCAGTGTGAGGTTTTCAAAAGCTCAGAATTATAGTCTAATTTCACACCAAATAAAAACAGTAATTTAACCTCTGAAGGTAATTAACCTAGTGTTAAACGTTTGAAAATTTCATCCTGTGAAGACCAGAAAGCCGGAGATTTAAAAGAAAAAAAAAAAAAAGAAAAAAAAAAGGAAATTTCAGATGCGTATAAGAAGCAGTAAACCTTGGAGAATAGACAGGTTGCTTGTACCTCAAAGAGAAAAGCAAGTAAGGAAGATGAGGGCAGCGCAGAGAAGACAAATGATTTCACACTGGACTGTACCAATTCACACTAGACCTACTAGCTTATCCCTGATATACTCCTTCAAGTTAAACTCTTTCAATATCAAATATCATTTTCAAATATATTAAGAAAAGACTGTCACAAGAAGAATTGCTGGAACAATTTGGTTAAATAGAGAGGAAAGAATGATTAGTTCTTGACAGATTTTACCAAAGAAAAAAAAAAAGTGAATGATGCAGCAGACCTGCTATCAGAAGTATGCAGTCTTTCCATACAAGTGGTCTGTTAGAAGACTGAAGCATGATAAGGTTTATAACAATAATAAGACATAAATAAATAAATATAAATATATAAAATAATAATAAGAAAAAAATCTTGGAAATTAAACACAAGAAATCCTATTTAGTTCAGCTAAAGCAGTTAAAAATATCATCAGAAATAAAGTAACATCTCTACTCCCACATCTGTGCAGTTACTAGTATAGAATGCCTATGGAGATAAACCCTTCTCTATTGCAGATAGATTTACAATATGTATGTAAATTTTTGTGCAATGTGCACACAGTAATTATT